>JBBPCS010003329.1:0-12422 GCA_037974645.1 Hollardia meadi
CACACACACACACACACACACACACACACACACACACACACACACACACACACACACACACACACACACAAATAAAAGTGTGTCAGTCAGAATTAATGTTTTTCCAATATAAAAGGACAGCCACGGTGCTGGCGCTTTTAAAGTAAAAGCTTGTCTTGCACCAAGTCGACCTTTTACGTTTTTCACTTGGTTAGCACATGACTGTTGCTTTCAAAAACATGTAATTTGGTCCTTTCTGATACGCTGACCTGAGCAATTCAAACAAAGGCTAAATCTACGGTATCCTCATGGTGCAAAACCTGACCAAGATTTGGAAATCCAAAATCTATGAAATAACTTCAAAAAGCTAAAATACAAAATTACAAACAGGGAGAACAAATAATAGAAAAATGTAATGATTTGGTGTCCTCCATTGCACTCATACAGAATACCATAACTGCAGCAGTGAAAACCATAATGCCAGCCAAAGAGAATATCTGAGGCTGAGGCAGTAATGTGACAAAAGTATTGTATCAGTGGAAAGTATGCCCACTGTGCCTTGATGACTGGACAGTGATAAGCTTATTTCATTACGCATTAAGTAGCCTACACTCTTGCTAATCTTCCTTTTGTAGCTTAATCCTCTTCTAGCCTTGGTAGCAGGACCACTGTTAGTTTTCTCTGTCATACTTTTTACTGTGCTTATTCATTGCATTCGTTTGTTTCTGATTTTCGTGGCTGATACCAATAAGAAAACTGACAATTTCTCATTTTTGTATTTGAAAAAAATATATATATATACCCTACCACACCTGATGATAAGAAAGGATAAAGTGTTTGGCTCTCTAGTCTACACTGCATGGCTCTAGCCAGGGGCAGCAGTTTGACGTCATGAACATGACAACAGCGTGCTTCTTCTTCTTCTTCTGTTTATTGGTGGATCACAAAACATCTTTAAAGATGCATACTGCCAGCTACTGTATCCGATAAATATTGTATAATGAGATAAATATTGTGCATCCCTAAAATGAAACTCCTGCTGTGACAGTGTTGTTTGATTGATTGACTGAATGATTGCTGGTAATGGTGATAAATAAGGCAGCATTATGCAGCGGGATGTTGCTGTGGTGTTGAAAAATCACCGCAAATACATTAATGTAGCAGACAGACTGTATTATACTCCTTTGTATTATGGCATTACATTGTTACACATCTAGGATATTGAAAACTTCAACCAAAACAAGGTTCTTTTGAAGTTATATTACTATGAAACATGTTAATTGGTCACCACTCTCTAAACCAGTAGTAGTGGGAGGATGTTTGTACTAGAATTTTGCTGTTTTTAAATGATAGTCTTTACTCACACTAGACAACAATTACCAGGAAACTTGTGATTTTTGGGTTCCACATCTGGTTTCTCTACAGCATAGCAGTAGCCTTGTGTGTTTTGTTTTGGAGCATGTAGAAGGATGAAACATTCCTGAGGAAGGAACAGTTCGATATATTTGGAAATACACCTATGCTCTCTCTCTCTCTCTCTCTCTCTCTTAGAGAGTGGTGAAGGAAGATAAAAATCAATCTCATGTCTGTTTGGAGTCAGGTGGTCACTTGCCTCCTTGGCAAATATGTTAATATTTACATTTTCTCTGTAATGGTTTATAGTGACCTTGATGAAGACCAATAGCCAAAACAACGTCTCATGATGAAGTTGTCTATTATTCTACAACTACTACTACATTTTCAGCAGAAAGTGAAGAAACAGCAGTGTTGACGTTGCCATTCATGTGTTATAGCCTTATGAAGAAAAATGTACCAATGTGTTCCATTCCCCGATTATGTAAGAAAGATAAACCAGTTTTCTCATAAAAATTGCAATGATGTGTGCAGAAACCAGAAGAAGACAAATCTTAACGCAGCATGGTACACTGAATCTAACATTTTCAAGGAAGATTATTTTGCATGCATGTATGAAATATCCCATAATCAAGTACTGGGAAAAACATCGCCAGAATTAACTTTTTTCTGGCACCAAAAGAAAAAGCAGGCTTTGTTTCTATAATGGAAACCTAACTTCACCCTGAGTTTTTGTGTAAGGCATTCAATATGCTGTTTAAAAGACAAATTAAAAGACAGGTATTTGTAAGGTCAGCCTCTTTCAATTACCTGGTTATTCAGTGTAAAAATCCACCATCGGCTGCCCTTTTCGAGCTTGAGAAGCACATAATTTTGGTTTTGTCAGCGTAGCGCAAGTTTCAGTTTACAAAGATTTCTCTGAACAACATTAAAAGTTTGAAGGTCCTTGATTCAGAGTCACATTACAGCACAAATTATTTATATAAATTGTAAATAAAATAGTTAGCATGCTATCTGGCTAGTCCCGGCCTGTCCTGTCTCATAATACCACTTTGTACCTCTGGAAGCGATAGTCCAATAGCCCCCATTCTGTTAGTTGGGAAATGTATACAAGCAGCCTGTTCGCTAAATTTAAATATTCTATTTTCCTTAAACAGAAATATACAACCTTCTGAATTCAAGTTTCTCTCTTTTACTGAACTAAGACGAGCTTAATTGCCTCGTTAAATCATTCTAAAACACACTTCATTGAAAAGAACATAAACGAAATAAAACTCACCAAAGCTGCCTTTTTTTTGTCTTTCCACAATCACCTCTGGTTTGGTGGAATTAATCAGCAATTTACAGAGTAAGATGTGAAAATATACATCACTACATGCCGTGTTTGGCCAGTGCTGATGGCTGACTCTGTCTCACTGTTCTGCCTCTTCACCTCTCTCCTGTCCCCGCCTGCTGTGTCTTGTCGTCCCTGAAGTCATAGTCCTCATCAGAGTTGCAGCAAATGACCTCCGTACTTTATCTCTTGTCGTCAAACTGGCCTCCATCAATCTCGGAGGCTGTCTAGGTGCTCCCAGTCTGGTTTCCAGTCGTGTTCACTGGGAGGAAGCTGAGCCCAGTTCCCCACAGTGGTTCCCCCTGTGATCCGAGATCGCAATCCAGGCACAATCCAGTCAGCTACAGGGCCACTAGCTTCACTGCTAATTTAGTGAATGGAGAACCACAACACTGACAGCAGTTGACGGTTACTCTGGTGACATGCTGCTCGCTATATTTTTGCACCTACCTCCGAAGTCTGGTCATATTTTACTAATTCAACCCATATAGACATGCACAGTTCTCCTGCACAGAGTGTCTCCGGATGTGGCTAACAATGCTATGAGAGAAAAAATGTGTATTACAAAAAAAAATAAAAACTTAACTATTCTTAAAGTAAATACCACACCACATGCCATCTGTCTGGTTTTCTTTTAAGAAAATACCTTTTCATGTCAGGTTCTGTCCCATTTATTGTAGCAGAACTTTCCAGTGAGCCAACATGCAAATCAGCAGCACCCTAAATGGATGAGAACCTTAATTAGTATTAATGGTAAAATCTGTTTTTAAGCTACTATTTCATGTCAAAATGGCAGCTGTGAAAAAGGTTCGGTGGTACCAGTAAAGGTATTGAGTACTGATACCCAGCCCTAAAAAGTATCCAGTAACGATACCTAGTTTTAAGTGGGAATGCCAATTGTCTTGCATCGAATATGTTACATAATTAAAGTAGCCTACATTAGTATTATTAGTAAATTGTAGCTAAACTTGTGTTAAAAAGTACTCAATGCAGAAAATAGCCCCTGAGTGTTACACAATGGTACTATTACATTTCTAGCTGATGTTATCTTGTCAAAACCCAAATGCATTTTTGCTAAATATAGATAAAAATCCAACTCACTGGCACGACTGTTTTATTTCATCAGATTAACTCTCTGTTTGGCAAAATATTGCTGGTACAGCAATTTGGTTTGGAATTTTTCACCATTCGGACATCACATATTACTAAAATGATTCCAACATTGTTGTTGCTCTTGGCAGAGCTACTGTCACTTACCTTCCGCCCTATGTCTAAGATAACCATTAAACAAATGTGGTTCTATTCAAGTACAATCTCAGAAGGTAGAGCGTGGCTCAGAAAGTAGAGCGGTCATCCACTGATCAGAGGATCGGTGGTTCGATCCCCGACCGACAGTCAGCGCGTCAAAGTGTCCTTGGGCAAGATACTGAACCCCAAATTGCCCCCGAAGGCATAGCCATTGGTGTGTGAGTATATGGTTGAATGGTTACCTCTCCTAATGAGAAGGTGGAACCTTAGATGGTCATCTCTGCCACCAGTGTATGAATGTGTGTGTGAATGGGTGAATGTGACAAGTGTTGTAAAGCGCTTTGAGGAGTCGGTAGACTTGAAAGGCGCTATATAAATGCAAGTCCATTCCATCTACCAAATAGATCTATTTCTATCATACATCTCTTGCCTGCTTTAAATATGTTGCTGATGAAACTATTTTGAGTTTGAGAGACTCATCTTCTGATATTAGTGTCATGGTTCCTAATTGACTGACTTGGTGCCTTTGTCATTGTATTTTTTTTTTCATGTCCTTATTGAATGTTCTTGGATACAGAGAGGAAACCTGTTCTGTGCAGAAAAGCCCTACATGGATTGGCAGTAGTAAAGTATTGAATCACATACAACAAGTTACAGATGTTCTGACATTTGTCATCTCCCATGGGGTTTAGACAAAGTGCAGAGTTTGACCCCGATGCCATCTTAATGCTAGCACACACTTCCTTTATTATCCTTCATTGAGCAGGTTATGAACAGCAACATTTCAACAGGGATATATCATCTATTCGGTGCGTGGTTGTCCTTTACCTAACGCACATGCACACAGATAGCATAGATAACTGTAAATGTCAGATGACTTGAACTGGGTCAAACCAGATGAGACCACTCAAGTCTTCAAACTTTTCATGTGACCCGTGCTGAATGGGTTTATGCATCTCACACCAGTTGGCTGACTGAATATACTGCGCAGTGGTCTGCAGTGCAATAATCTGATGTTGTGCCCTTTCTTTTTTCTTCTATGTGACCGGATTGTGATAATCAACCACTACTACAGGTAAGTTGTGATCTCCTTTTAGTCCACATTGAATATGAACTGTATGTGGGGCACTTCTGAACTTCACTCAAATTCAGGTTGTAAGGTTTTACTCAAATTCTGCTTGTATAACTGTCTTGTCATTATAGTAGAACTGAACCTAAATACTTTTTTTTCTTAAGACCAAAATGTGTCCGTTGCACAGTCAGTGAAAAATTTATTACAAAAAAGGTTTCACTTTCTGCTTGTTCAGCAGTTGCTTGAATTGCTATCTTTATTCATAATTGATATTCATCATTTTGGCACTGCTGATTTTCCTTTGGGGGGGTGGCTAAAACCTCTTTGGGGACGGGTGCGAAAAATTCCTCTACGTTGGAAAAACTCTGCTTCTGTGTGAATGCATGGCACGTGTAGATAAAATGATTTAAAACCTCACTTATCGCTTTTCGGGCATTCAGGTCAGGTCATTTGTGATGTGGATATCGTGCATGTTCATATCGCAGTGACGATGAAAATACAGTTTATCCGTCAGCACTAATCCGCAGCGAGGAAAGAAGAAAACAGTCGCTTAGGTCATTAATCCCCAGAAAAACTCAAAACTCTACAAAAATTCAGTCCTCTAACCCAGGTCCGCCCATAAGGGGGGAAAAGGCGAAAGCTTTCTGGGGCCCAGCCTCGAGGGGGCCCCCATGAAGACCAGCAATAATCATGTTTATCCTAAATAAAATCTATCATCAACCAGACATTTTCAGTGGCCCAGCCATTTGTCTGGGCAGGCCTGCTCTAACCTCCTGCCTATAATGCTGGTGAGTCCTAAACTTACTCTGTAGAGTTAATTGTTACTGAATCGAAACTACTTTTGGGCCGTGTGCAAAGCAAGAGCATGGGGGAAGCTAAATCTGTGTCACAATCTGCTCTGAAGTGGTTGCAAAGAGCACTTTCGGGTATTTTGTACAAACTTTGGTGACTGTTTCCAGATAGTAAATGATTTATACGATCTTCCACCAAAAATCACAAATGCAGCTCTGGTTGTTTTTATCTTTCTCACTTGAAATATTTTTCAGCAAACTTGCAAAAACCTTTTTCTGGATATCTGGATTTAAAAAATTCAGGTTTTAAATCCAGATTCCCTGATTCAGTGCACGATTTGTACAAAACGGATTACACAGGTCTCTGTGGGGGTTTACACATTACCTATGCCTGTGTCTTCAGCCAAACCTCTAGTTGTGTGGCCTAGTGTGATCCTGTCATAATCGCGCCTGGATTTATGTTAGGTATGAGGAGCTTATGAACCCCCTGGCAGTCAGAGTGGAGCTGCGCTGTGTTTTCATGCTTCAGGGAAAGTTGAAAAACGCTCTCAGGCTGGGAAGGGGTTGAATTATTCATGGAGATTGAGAGAGAGGAGCTGTAAAAGCCTTCATCTTTACTTTTCTGCCCCTGGCTGTGTTGCTCCATGGTGCACTCCAAGTGATGGGGTGAGCTGGGGTAAGAGGGCATGTGATTATCTGTTAGGAATATCAACACCTAATTGGCATGAGGAAGAAGGGCTATACAAATAGAGTACACCAATTGTCTTTGTAGATTTCCAACCAGATTGTACATTTTTGACATGTCGCTGATCCATGTCTAAACATTGATAATGTGTGTTTTTTGTCATGACATTGTCAGACAGTATAAACTGAAGGTGAAATTCAGCGAACCATGTAGTGCTAGTAGGTATGGAGACAAACTTTAGCAGTGAATTGCAGGATGTAGTTAAATGGGAAAAAAAAGTTTAATGGTAGACACTCCAACTCCAACCAGCTTACCTTGCAAAATGTGTCAAGGTTGTCCTTTTGTGTTCAATGGTTAGTTTGCGATTGTGAAAGAAGTTAAAGGATAAGTCCATATTCAATATGTTTTTATTCAACAAATCCCATTAAAATACCCAAATATCCAATAATATTGTGTGTATGCAAAGCCTGATACATCCTATTTTTCTTTGTTGTCCAAAACAAAAAAACTTTTACACTGGGTCACATGTTCCATCATTACCATGAACACACTAAATATCGATTTATTGACACAGTTGACATGAATGAAGATGAAAAGAAGCGACTGTGACAACACAAGTGCCTTTCTGAAAAGGTCGGATATTTTGCAGAGGTGGACACTTACACTCTCACTGGGAACAGCTGAAAAAAAGACGCTGGCACTCAGAAACAAATGTGTCACAGCTTCCTGTTTCACTTTACACACAGTGATCAAATGGTTAGACAAGGACATTATTGCCGCAACAGCCCTGGTTTGGTTGCATTATAATTCCTTCTTTCTCTCCCTTTGTTTCCTGTCCAACTACCAACTGTCCAGTAAGGCAGTTGGTCCTTCCTACTTCCTACCTCATACGTAGGTTTTTTTTGTATCTTGTGAGAACAGACAGACAGGGTGTGCAAGATTTAAAAGTCCAGAAAAAGACTGGATCATTTCACTTTATGTGCCATTTTCTGATTGGATGGTATTAGCTAATTGCACTGTCAAGATTGCGGAACATTTTATCTCATATATGCAGCTAGCAAGACTTGCGTCAGTCCTCTTGTCTTGTGGCTCGTGTGCTTTCACCTTAAAGGGGTGCTGGAATGGGGTCATTCAGCGCTGCGGCCTGTTACGTAAGGTTTTGGCTGTGGTGCTCGGCGCTGCGTGGCCCCTGTGCTGTCCCACTGCCAACAAGCACATGAGGTTTCGTCACCCTGCTGTTTCAAAGGACCCTCTAAACTCTGGAGATTGTTTAGTGCTCCGCTGCAGTTTGCCTAATTCATTTTCTCCTTTCTCCCTCCTTTACACCAACCATCTGTCATTCTCCCTGATAGCCTTTCTCCTCATCTGCTCACTCCTCTTTTGCTGACTCACTCGGCTCTCTGAAATTACAATATGAACTAAAATAGCTGACTCTCTCTCTCTCTCTCACATGGTCTTATTGCACCATTTTGTTATTATGTCTGCTTCTCCTCTGTGATTCCCTCTCCACTGAGGCCGTGTCTAACAAGAAGCTGTGAATAAGGGATAAGACGAGGATGAATTCTTCCCGCTGCTGGATTTTATTTTAGTTTGTGCTAAAATACATCATTTGGTTGTATTTTGTCATGTAAAATTACGAACCTAGATATCAACATCTGTCATGATAACATACACGTAGACTGTTTTTGCACTGAGATATAAAGCATTCTCATTGGAATTACTTTGAGATGCTCAAAAGGCATTATAAAGCCATGGGGGGGGGGACACTTCTAAATGACCTGTCAATGTCAACATGGTCAGCAGTTGGAGTTGTGGCACACAGCTAATGGAGTCATTGGTGTTACCGACTTGCCACAATTTGAATCAAAAATTGCACTCATTCTTGGAGTTGTAGTTCAGTCACATCCGAACACATAGACATGATACACATATTTTTGAATTAAACTCCCTGATGATGTCGTTATCTTAGAAAGCCATCTATAAATCTGCTCAGAAACCAAAGAGAAAGATACTCAAGAACATGAGAATCATATTTATAAGTTTTAAGTACGTTGCAAACAGGAACTTTAGAGAAAAACTTTCTCTATGTTGTTGTAGCTCACAGCTAACTAACTGACTCCATGGCAACAAGTATTTCTGAACAAGCTGTGTGTGTATCTCCAATCATACTGGATCTATCAGCCTAATATCTTTTGTGCACATTTATGACTATGCTCCAGATTCTCTCATGGTTGCGGTGATTTTACATCACTGCTGTTTTTATTGTCTCCCCTTTATTCCACTACTCTGGAGCATACATGTTGGACACACAGGCTGCCCCTGCACTCCCTGTTCCCCACCCACATGGCCTGGGATAAAATAAAAAAACATCCTCATATGGGACGTTCACTTTTCTTCACAACATATAGGATGGATAATTATATAGTACAGCGGCATTGTGGCTCATGTAGGTTGGCCAAGCCTGGTTTGGAAGTCTTTCACCTCCAGTCTTTACCAAATGTCAGTGTTTGTTTCTTTCAACTATGACCCTACAATCCAAGTACCCTTAACAATATTGATACCAATAGACCGCTTCATTTGATAACTCGACAAACTGAACTGCCAACTCTGTCAAATACACCTTACCACAGAGTGTATGGGCTGTAGTTACCTTGGTAGTGGGCCAATCACATGTTGCATTAAATTAAACAATTAAAAATTAAACCCTTACACTAATTGGCTGCAAGCAAAACCATACAAATAGACATTTTTTCTACATCTGGGTGCAAAAAGAATCAAATGTAGTAGAATCGTATAGAATAGGACTTTTGAATGCTACTTTATACTTTATAGTTTAGTAGTTCAATCAGTACAGATCAAAAATCGCTCATATAAATGAAATTTGGGACGATTCACAAACGAGCTGTTGTTCAGGTTTGAGAACTTGCTGGGAATAAACTCATCCTTTTTTGGCATTTGAAGGATCACAGAGAAACGTCAGACAAAGGGAGGGTGAGAAAGCATTCAGGGCACTACTAAGTGATTTCACATTGTGATTTTAAGCTTTTCATTCAGGTCAGCATTTCACTGGTCAAGGTTCCTCTCTAATTCTGTCAGCCTGCAGTTAGCACAGGGGCAAGGAAAATTGTTTGGTGTGTGTTTTCATAATGACTGATTGTGCTTTTGAGCATTGAGTCGACTGTGAAAAGCAAACAATCACTCAGGACCATCTTACAACACATTCACAGGGTGTCTCTCTGTTCTAAGTGGTTTTGGGTGGTGTTAGAGCCTCTGATTGCATCTGGTTACTGTGCTGCTCCTTAGTACCGAGTGATCAGTCAAGTGTTTTTGCCGCTCTGTCATGATCATTGCCTTGTCATGAGTCAACATCTTGTTAGCGTAAGTGGAAAAGAACCTCCAAATTACTTCAGAACGTGACACAAATGAACTGCTCTCCAAACACTGTGCTCTTCGCTTGTCTTTTACACAAATATTGTGAGTGATTGGGAAGCGTTGAATAGTTGTAATGAACCTTTTATTAAAATCACATGAGATAAGCTTCCATTAAAATGGGCAGTCAAAGATTTAATTAGTTTTATGTCAATGTTCTCCAAAAGGGCTCAACAAAAATTCAAACGAATGTCGGGAACTTGGTTAATGGGCAATTTGTAAAATATAGCCAAAATTTGAAGGTACCAAAAATATAGGGGGCAGCATGTCACCAGGGTAACCGCCAACTGCTCTCACTATACAATCTGCTTTAAGTTAGTTATCTGTGAAATCTTTGGTTGTAGTTATAGCGACTGTTAGCTCATTTAGCGTTAGCGCTAGTGGGCCTACTGCTCACTGAAGTCTGCCTAGATTGCGACCTCGTAGCACAGGGGAGTCACAGCAGGCAGTGGAGCTCAGCTCAACCAGGCTCCGTAGCCTGAACACGGCTGGAAATCAAACTGGGAACGGACACAACCTCTGAGACCAGTGGAGGCCAGTTTGACAACAGGGGATACAGTAATGCAGTGATTTACATTATGACTTTGGGGATGACAAGACACAGCAAGCAGGGACAAGAGCGAGGAGATAGACTCGGCCATTAGTGGATGAAAAGGGCATGTAGAAATGGAATATTTTCACATCTTACTCTGTGGATTGAGAATTTACTTCGAGTAAACCAGAGGTGATTGTGGAAAGACAAACCAAGATGGTTTTGGTGAGTTTTATTTCGTCTCGCTTGAATGAAGTGTGCTTCACAATGGTTTAACGAGGCAATTAAGCTCGTCTTAGTTTGGTAAAAGAGAGAAACTTGAATTCAGAAGATGTACGGTTGTATTTTTCAGTTTTGTAAGAAACAAAGTGTAAGAATATTTCCTTTCTTGACATTTTTTGAATTTGTTTTGTTTACTTTTTAGAACTAGAATGGCACTCACTAAAGTGCATACCTCCGCCAAGGCCCAACAGTCCCCTTAAATTAAGCTGAATCAGGCCTTATAGCTAAGCCAACAAAACAATGCAGGTGAAATCATAATCTCCATTGTGGAAGAATAATAGGTTGATGAAATAGAGAAACCAAATTACCCTAAGAACAGCATTTATTCACGGCATAAAATCACACTAATGAGAAACAAAATTACACTAAATAAATCTTGATTTTTATTTGGATCTGCACCAAATTGTACACGCTCATAGATAGCCACCTCCTACATATGCCTGAATTTTCTCATCAAGATTCATTCATCCGCCCCTTTATCCAGATCCGCACCAAAAATGTAATGGGTTCTTCCTCGGCCCATTCCCCGTCCTCACACCAAGTTTGTTGAAATTCAACCAGTAGTTTTTGCGTAATACTGCTAACAAACCAACCAACCAACCAACCAACAGACAGGGGTAAAAACATAACCTTCTTGGCAGAGGTAATAAACGCTAAGAAAAGATGTAAAATTTTGCAAACTTGCCACTCATATACATCTCCCAGCTGAAACTACAGGGGGCAGACTGTCGCCTGTAGATGTACAAAGTGATATTACGAGACAGGACAGGACGGGGCTAGCTGGTTAGCACGCTACCTTCAGGAGATATCTTCTATCGTTTATTTTTTGATGAACTTATATGACTATATCTTACAATCTGCACCTTTAATGTGGCAATCAATGAATCAGTCAAACTTTATTTGTATAGCACTTTTTCTACAGGTTAGTACAATTCAAGAAAGACAGATTACAAGATGCAGTTAAAAACTGGGGGAGAATGTGCTACTGTTTCCATGACCTTTTGATCTACCACAATTTTATCAATCAACAGTGTTTTTCACCTCAGCCGCAAAACTTTTCCTTGAACAAGAATATCTGGTGTTTTAATTCAGTCTTTTAAAATGCAAATTCATATTTGCATAAAAGCAGATGGAAACACTGGTCAGCCAGGAGGAATGCAAATGTGAGTTGCTGCTGACAGCCAATTAGCATGAAATTATCAATCCCGCGTCAATTTTCCTCCACCAACAAAACGTACTTAGTGTCCACACATCACATCACATGCACTTTATCTGAAATTAAATGAGTTGACGTTGATGGTGTGAGCAGTTTCCTTGGCCGGGAGTCAGGGGAAAACGGTGAATTGCTGGATGTAGAAATGCGACCCGGCACTAATGGATGTAGAATGAGATAATCAAGAGGCTAACGATGTAAAAGTCAGTGAATTTGTCAGAGAGAGCAGCAGTGAAGAGCTTTGTACTTAGCTTTAGATGTCCGACATGCATCCATTACTCCGAACTATACCAGGGTCTTTCTTATGCACTGACTTACAATTTTATGTTCCTTCAGGGCGCATGAATGTGTCCCAACACAAAGGGCCTCTTCTAGACTCACAGCTGTGCATGAGGCTTCATTTGGACTCACTGCCTTAGTTTGGCTGCATATTGACACACACACACACACACACACACACACACACACACACACACACACACACACACACACACACACACACACA
>JBBPCS010003330.1:0-12422 GCA_037974645.1 Hollardia meadi
TGTGTGTGTGTGTGTGTGTGTGTGTGTGTGTGTGTGTGTGTGTGTGTGTGTGTGTGTGTGTGTGTGTGTGTAAGACCCCTATAGAGTGGCTGGAGTGAATAACAACCCTTATCTCTCCCTTTTCCCCAAGACGCCCTGGAGGTTTGTTAAAGGCTGTCACTCATACCAGTGTGGCTGACAGGGCTGATTCTCAGTGCACTAATTAGGTACAACCAGTGAGGGGACATGTGCAGGGAACAAAGAGAGGGATGAGGCGATGGGACGGGAATAAGAGGGAAACGGTTGATACGTGGAGGTGTCATGCTTTATTGAGGTGGATTTTTGATGTTGCCTTCTCCCCTCACATACTGACAGGTTTTTGATGTTGTTCCACTTTTTTTTATTTGCTTTCAGAGCCCTCCTTTGGTTTCCTCCACCTCTAACTCTGTACTCCTTTATTTCTTCTTCTCTCCGCTGCACCATCCTGCTGTCTTCCTCTCTCTATTCACTGTGGTCTGGAGTGTTGATAGGTCTGGGTGCTATTTTTCTTCCCACTTTTTTTTTTCTTCTAATTAACCCACCAGAGAACAGCAGCAGCGTCTGAAAATGGTGGAAATCAAACGCTCTCTCCGGCCCACTGGGGCTTCCAGCGCTGCTGCATTTCATCTGGGAATAGACCTGCTGAAGGACACACCAGCAAATAGGACGACTTGTATGTGTGTGCATGTGTCCGACTCAGCCAGAGGTTACAAAGAGGTCACACCAAGACCCCCACAGTGATAATCCGAGGCCTCTAAATTTGAAATGCCGCCCGAGGCTCGCCTGAGTCTTCTCCTCAGGAGAAGAGGCACTCTGAGGGCAAATTTCAAACATTTCTAGCCCTCCCTGACTGGAGGGAAGGTAATATGACAACCTATATGTGTAGTTGTTTTTGGTTTGTTTGGATTGGGAGATGAAAACGAGAAGGCTTTGAGTAAATGTGTATATTGGAAAGTTGGCAGTAAGTTTCTTAGCACACTGGTAATTGCCAGTTCTTTTGTGGGCTCGGCTGGCACCAAAATGAAGCTAGACAACTGAGAAAATTATTAAAAAGAGCCTTGAATGGAAACGAGAGAGGACGACAAGACTGGGAGAGTACAAAGAAAGAAGATAGGAGGAGAAGGGGACCATGACTGCTGCCTGCTGCCAAACCAAGTGAGTTGTGCGTGGATTTGTCCATTCAGCAGACAGCGGTGAGGCAGTCTGCCACTCCTATGGATGCTTCCGGACCATTCATGCACACACACACACACACACACACACACACACACATAGTGCAGTAGTAGCACTGCAGCCAGAGAGTTCAGCGTTTAGCAAATCTAAAAACAGCACCTACTGCTTCCTGCACCGGTGGGAGTCTGTCGACTTGGGTGGCAGAGAGAGAACCACAGCAGGACGGACTGGTTTAAATTGTTCTCTCACTCAATTGCCTGTGGTTTCTACATTGTTTGTGTACTTGCACATTTCACTGATGGACTTAAATGAATGATACCAGTGTTTTGTGTGCGTGTGCCTGCGTGTGTGTTAATGGACCCATTTTAGTTTAAAAGGCCTAGCAAACAGCAAATCAAGCCTTTATGGCTAGATGTGCACTCAACTCAACACAATGGAGAAAACACTTGCAGATGTGACCATTAAGGTGTCAATAACCAAAAGACCACATAAACCGCTGCCCTGGAACATAAACATTCTGCATCCTGTGCACGTCCTTGTTGACTGAACTGTATATGAGCTGGATCTCACTGAATCAGAGCTGTTTCCTGGAAATGTGCAATTTGGTGACTATGATACGCGGAGGGAAATGCTGCAGCTAATGCTTTGATGACTGCTGCGTTGGCATGTAGCATGTGGAGAGTTTAGTTTGTTGATTCAGGCTTCAGGGAAACGAGTGGGTCCTGAAGTACTCAGGCAACACAGTTTTGCAAAGAATATAAATCAACGTTATGTGTCATGTTACTATAGTAAACACAGCCTTCCTTTGTGTAGGTGAATGATTTATACTTGTTAACACACACAGTATTGTACTGCATAATATCAATGATCTTGTACAATGTACAGCATATGTTTCGAATCTTGAGTTTTGCATGATAACATTATATATAGACAAAGCCGGTGGGTAAATTATGTGTTGTGCTGGTTCTGACGGTGGAAGCAGAGATGCTCACAGTCAGCAGTCGTCCCCTCGGACAGATGAAGGTAAATGTGGAAGTTATTCATCGTCAAAGCACTATAATTTGAAATTAATTATGGACACATGCAGGCTTTGGGGGGGAAAAAAACAAACATTTACTTCTGTCCGACCTCCACAGTCTGGATGTGAAAGCTCTGCGTGGAGCGTTAGCTAAAACATACTGTAGCGTGAGCCACAGTGATCATTTTATAAAAGCATTTTGGCCAGGAAACGTATTATAGTACCAAGCCAGCAAGAGGGGTGTCTACACTTTTGTATAGTTGTGACAAGAAAAGAGACAAAACAGTCAATCTTTGTCGGCACGCCGCTCCAAGTGTTACGAAAGCATCAGGATTAAACTGGGATAAATGTATACTAAATATAACAGTAACCATCTATTTATGACTAAATAAGCAGCAGTCAAAGTTACAGTTGTGTAAAAAACAAACAAACAACAATCTTAGTTATTAAGAGTTTAACCATCAGCTAATCTGTGCCATCAGGTCTGTGTGGGTGTGGTGTGATCTGATTTGATGTCAGTGCTGGCGGCATAAGCAAACAACCTCACAACTATTATCACGCTTTCATTCAAGTGTTACTAAGTCCTGATGGGTGCTGGATAGCATTTCCCAAACATTTTCCAACTGAGCCCCACCCACTTTGAACCAGAGATAAGAGCGCACACGCAGAAACACAAGCAGAGCAATCTCTGTGTGGAAAACAAAATTTCACGACTGCACGATCATGTGAATAATGAGACTTGAATAATTAATACTGTCGACTGGTTTAGAGTGCACTGAGTAATATACATTTACCTGTAGCGACTCCAGGAAGCGAAAGGAGCCCAGGCGTCGACCTCGCGGCACCAAACAGAAGGTGGAGTTGTGGAGGAGCTCCTGGTAATCAAACCTAACAAAGACAAAAAACAATTATAGTACATTAAGTTTCAGTTGAATGTGAATGCTCAAGACGAACAATGAAAAAATGATTTGTATAGACACATAATTCCAAGAGTGGAGATCAGAGAGAGAAAGGATCTGTCAATTATTCCAATCATGATTCTGAAAAAGAAACTGTCTGTATAAATGTTGTAATAGCTTCGGGGTTTTGGTAAGGCAGTACAGTAAGTGTAGGAGCGTACCTATTAGAGCTGCTATAGGAAGTCAAAGCTTTAGATTGTGTTAACTACACGAGGATGTATCCAGGGACAAAGCTTAAGATGAACCTTTTAAAATCTGCAGGAGAGTTTTTCAATTTTTGTGTTGGCAGGAGAACAAATTGGAGGACAGTCTGACTTTCTAAAAGAACTGCATGAAAGTATTAGAAACGGAGTGTAATATATATAATCTGACTGCAAAGATTCAGCTCTTCTATAAGTCTCTGAGTTGAGACAGAAGATATTTGAAATCCTTAAAAAGGCCATATTATGTATTTTGGGGGTTCCCATTACCTTTAGTGTGTTACATATCTCTTTGTGCATGTACAAGGTCTGCTAAGTTGAAAAACCAAAGGTCCATGGCAAAGGGAGCTCCATACTCCCACAGAAAACACTAACCCTGAAGTGCCTGAAACGCCTCATCAGTAGTTTAGACGCCTGAACGTGATCCCAGATTGGGCCCGATTCTTCACCAAAGTAAAAATGGGACCCATTTTTCACAAGCCACATGTCTTCTGAACATTCTGACACCAAAATGGCATTTTTCTTTTCACAAATACGGAGAAAACTAACTTTGTTGGAGACCTGTCTCCACCTCAGCAATACACCCTCGCAGATCTGTAGAGAGCGTATTAAGCTAGCAGGTAAAAACGAGGGGGAAAATAAAGTGCAAACATTAAATGTATGTCTGTATCTAGTGTTGTATTGTTTCGACATGGACAAACAATAGCCCTCAGTAATTTGTCGGTGTTAAAAATGCCCAATGGGGAAGGGCGGGCTAGGCGACCACGCCCACTTAGGAGACCGGAAGTATGTACCATTTCATACCATTAGCGTAGCTTGTAATGGGGTATATTGGTCCCAATCTACCATCTTTGTTTTAGCCTTTACTTCTGTGACTTCGTTACATCACTATGTATAGAGCTATGCTATATTTTGGTAAAGGGTGTGACCTTTCCGACAAAAACACTAAGCGGTTGGCCGATCACAATAGAGTGGGCCAGCTGACCAATCGGAGCAGACTGGGCTTTTTGGGAGCGGGGCCCTTAAAGCGACAGGAGCGACAAGAGAGTGTTTTAGACAGAGGGTGAAAAGGGTGCTGCTGCAATGGACTAGTATAAACCTAAAATTCACGAGTTACATAAACTGAAAAGTGATTATAAGTGTGCAAAAACAAAAGAAGTTGTTAAACTTGCAAGACAATGAATGTGTCAACAATTTATACATTGAGCTATGGACGATGGCAAACCCCGAGCTTCTGAAATAACTCACTGATAAATTGCCTGCCAGTGTGGCGACACACACTACTTTTGATATACGATATTTAACATCTGTCACACATAAAATAAACCAGGATTTTTGTGGCTTTTCATTTCTGATGTTTAGTCATAATGGCTCAGATTATGAGCAGTAATAAATCCTCAGTAGGGTTTTTATCCCCCCCTCCGCAGAAGTGTTGGCACCACTACAGATACAGATACCTAATGTACGTTGGAAAGTACATCCATCACTGAGCTCTTAAGTAAATTCGCCCTCATCTCTGCTCTCTATTGATTTGCGCTGTAGACAGGAGGGCCTGAACTCGTGCCAAAGTAAGAAATTTTGAGTGTGCTACTCCCACTGGCTGCTGCCATGCGTCACCCGGGTGAGCTCGGCCTTGTGCTCATATTTCACTCTCGCGCTATGAAAAACAAGCCACATGGAAACCTCTGCATCAATGCCTGCCTTCATCTAAGTGGAACGCCAACGAACGAGCCATGTAACGGTCTCACGGTGAAGAAGTGCACAGAGGAGTAAACAGACGGGGAGACAAACAAGCTCTTGTGGGAGACTTCCCCCTCACATCACCTCCTCCTTTCTCTCATCTCCTGCTCTCCTCTTCTTCCCCCTCTGCCCCCCCTCCCCTCCCACTTCGTTTCTGCAAAACCAGCTTTCTGCTTGTTTATTTGCAGAAGCCACGTCAGTGTAAAATATGCCTGCCATTAATCACCTCACCCGCCGAGTCATTCATTTAACCCTCCGTGAGTGACAAGATGTGGGCTCCCTGGATGAGAAGATTGGGATTTCATTGCTGACGTTGGCATCATTTAACACTGCTGCACTCAGCCCTGCACATCAAGATCCAAATGGATGTCACTGTGTGAGTGTGTAGTCAATATGACTGTCAAAACACACAGACACACACGAACACTAGCATCAGTTTACTGAAAGGCAGCCTTGTAAGGCGTTAGCTACGGTTCTCCGACACTCCGTCGCCTGTTGATAGAGCTTTGCCATCGCCGCTGCCGTACACATACATGTGTGCGCGGGCGTGTGATGGATCCGCGGCAATACGAATCTCCAGCCTAGTGCATGATGCGGGGATTTTTATATGATGTATTTTTGAGGGATTTTGTGTCCAAATCTTGTTCTGAGCTTGGGATGTAGGTAAACGCATTCATTTAGCGATGCTGTGAGTCAATTAATTTGATCGCATGCGTAAAGATGTACAACTCGCCTGTGAATTCATGTGTGTGAGTCAAGTAAATACTCACTGTTGCATTCAAAAGTATAGAAATATTTACCCCTCGTTGAGCAAATATTGTGTTTGTTGGTGTGAGAATACATTAATATTTTCCTGGTTATGTGTGAGTATGAGTGCAAGTGCTATGTATGCATACGTGTGTGTTTGCATGTATCTAACGTGAGACACTGGGACCTCTTGCATGCTGCAAAATGTTGTGAGACTGATCTGGCTGGTCTGACCCACTTTTCTCCCTGTTCCTGCTGTTTGTGTGTGTTCGTGCATTTGCATCTGTGTGTGCGTGTTTGACAATGCATAACTAGGAGTCAGCTTGTGCATGAAATCGTGTATCGTCTGTCCACGAGGTGGTCCTTCTGTGATCCCGGAGTCTTAGTCGGCCAGTCTGCCGACTGCTGTTCTTTAATGAGGGACCGTACTTAG
Organism: Hollardia meadi; assembly: GCA_037974645.1. NCBI lineage: Eukaryota > Metazoa > Chordata > Actinopteri > Tetraodontiformes > Triacanthodidae > Hollardia > Hollardia meadi. The sequence continues at coordinate 6,289 of JBBPCS010003330.1, forward strand.
ATGCAGGGAACAAGTAAATCATTTAGCAGCACTTTGTTTCCAACAACAGACAACCAGGCCTGCTGTGCCTCTCCTTCACTCCCCCCACCTCTCTCCTTCTTTGCTTCTTGCCTGCCCTTTGTCTCGCCATCTTTCCACTGAGTGTGCATGCTTTTGTTGCTGTCCTCTGTCATATATAAAAGTTGCAGTGCAGGTACAGATAAGCCTATGTCCTACCTTGTCTATGTGTGAATATGTGTCTGCATAATACTGCATGTGTGTTCAACAATTTGGTTCATTTGCATTAAAGTTGACAAAATGAATCGAGCCGGCGAGAAATTCAATAGCAACTATTTCGATTTTTACAATTTAAAGTGGAAATAAACAACTTTTTTTTTTTGCTTTAACTTATCACTATGACGTAAATATGTATATAGCACACTGCAATGGCTAAAGAAAAATGACATCATCCGTGTGTAACTTCCATGCTTTCACTATGCTATTCATGCTGCCACTGGGCTGGATTTTTCGCGGAAAAATGAAGGTTTGATTTACAGCACAAAGGAAGCCTGTCAGCCATTGTGGAACCAAAATAGAAAGGCATTTTTCTCCATGGTCACTATCCCCAGGTAACAATGCAACAAATGGAATAACTGTGGAAACACTACCCTGCAAAAGAAAAAGAACCCCGCTGATGGAGAAGGCAGAGAAGGTGAAGGAGAGTGATAGAAACAGAGGTAAAACAAGAGCGAGCGGACGGGAATACCACCGGGACTTGTGAGGGTTCAAAACCGACATTCTTTCTACTAGATCAGTAAGAAAAAAGACCTGCCGGCTTATTAATGCAACAAGGTGTTTACTCTGCCTTTATCACACTGACACCAGAGTTTCTAGGTCCAGTTGGAATTCTTACAGTTGCTTTTGCTGTGGACAGTAGCCAGGCTGCTAGCAGTAGCCATGTTGCTAACGCCATTTGTGACTGCAGCGGCAACACTAATACCACTTGGAAACGCTAAGAGGGAGGAAAGTTGTCTTTTTCCACTTTAAGTCATTCTTCAAGGAAAATTTGCATGTTCCAGCCTCTGAAATTTGAGAATGTCTGTATTTTCTTTAGAATTATATGATAGTAAATTAAATGTCTTGGATTTCTGATTCTGAAGGCGTGGTTTTTTTGGGTGATCTCAGCAGAAAGCAGTATTTGTTATTTTATATTTTACAATATTCATATATTTTAGTTCATTTATGTTATTCATGCACCAGAGAAATGAACAATTCAAGCTAAAGTCCAAGACCTTTAGAAAAGAGTTGTATGAAGTAAGACAGGGAATATTGGGATAAAGTACATTTTCTGGAAAACCAATTTAGAAACAGTTCATGGAAAACATAACCACAGAGTAATGGTTTTGTTGGGCAACTCAAAAAATCAAGGTACTTCACATTTTTGTACATTTATACAAAAATCCAACATTTTCATAAAGCAGCACTGCATATTGATTTGCCAACTTTGGCCTCATACACACAAATATTAAAGGTATACCTACATCAGAGTAATCTGTAAAATCTCTGATGGTTGACACATTTATATAATTTCACAGTGAGCCAGTTGAGAAAATGTTTTTTTATATATTTATGTATATTATATATATATATATATATATAATGTATTTATACTGACTCTTTAGTACCTCCTCTGTTTATCGCAGTAACATTAAACACTGAGTAACTGAGTCAGTGTGTCTGTGACTGGGGGCTGGCAGGTAACAGCGGCCAAATAACAATGACTCACCGTGTATTCATGCGCAAGTGGTTGCATGCATGTCATTTCATATTGTGCGTGGCATGCACCGCACTAGACTTCCTGCATGTTAATGTGGGGAAGCGTGCAAACAGGATATGTACTGTAATGTAAGGACTTGCAGTATAATAAAGGGGGGGCGGGGGTTAAATAAATGCAGTGTGCTGTGGATACGAGGTTGCATGAATGTTATCTGGAAGCCCTCATTGTGAATGTGCTCTTATCCGCCGTGTGCGGATGTAGATTACGTTAGATTGCATTACAAAAGAGATACACGGCTAGATTATTGCTGTGTCGAAGTGCATGTTTGAATGGATTAAGTTGATTTATGGTTTAAACATGCAGCAATGTGATTATGTTCACTATCAATCAATAACTGTTCAGCCTATAAAATGACAGTAAATAGTGAAAAAGCACATCACAATTTTTCAAAAGTGGCATCTTTAAATCTGTTGTTTTTGTTCGACCAACAGTCAAAAACTCAATTATTTTTATTTTACATTTAAAGCCGCTATAATTAATATTGTAATATTAACAATGGATTAAATGACTAAGTGTATGTGAATTGGGTCACTCTTGTCACTTAGTGTCTTTCAGCTATTTTTTGGTTTTACTGCCCGCAACTTTAATGCTTCATTGTTCACAGGCACAGCAGGCAGCTGCTTTCAGCAAAAAAAAAAGAAAAGTAAAACCTAAACTCTAAAACTGCTGTACAAGCAGCAGGCAGACAAAGTTAGAAACTAGCTGGTGAACGCAGTGAAGCATTTAGCAGCTAAAGAGCCAGATATTTCCCTCAGCAGTTGGTGGAGACCAAATTTGAGCTAAAAGAAGAGTGAATATTAGACTTAGACCAGAAACACAAATGACTGCAGCGTTACTCTGTGTCTGTCAAGCGTGTAAACAAGCAACTGTTCACCATATCAAATAAGCTACTGTTGTTTGTTTCTGCTGCCTCCGAGTGGCCAAAAAAATCCGTTCATGCTGGATTAAGATGATGAAACCAGCGTATGTTTGGCATTTTTTTGTTTAACAAAAGAGTTAAATGAATAATTAATTTAAAATCAGCTATTGAGTTACTTAACTAATTGTTTCAGCACTCTTGTAGTTGTGTGTGGGCTTGTGTACAATCTGCTGAAACATGGCATACTGTTACATAACTTTGAATATATTTTCATCTTATTTGTATGCTCTTGATTGCGCACTGGTTTTTTTTTTTTTGATGAAAGATTCTGATTGTGTTTACGCTCATGGCTGTAGCAGACGGCACTGCTCTGTGTTGGTGCGTGTTTGTGTCTATGCACAAACTGCTGCTTCCTCCCACCTTTTTCCAACCCCCGAGTCTCCCAGGAGGGCACATATAGTTAAATATTAAACATCCAATAAGACGGATAAGAGAAGTTGGTTTTGTAGCCAGGACACACACAGATTTAGGCCTGGTGTATATTGCTGTACTTTTTCATATTTTTGTCTCAGGTAACCACATTCTCATAGGGAGACATAAATAGAGACACAGCCCACAGAATTTCTCACACCCACCCATGTGTGTCTTTCTCTCTGACACACACACACACACACACACACACACACACACACAGCACAGCAGGGTTTGTCTCTTCATGTCGAGGCACTGGGCTCAGTTTGACACCACTATCACCAAAGCCGTGTTTACTAAGATGACACCATTCTGAGTCACATGTGCGTGGTTTGTGTGTGCGTTTTGTGTTGTCAGATGAGCAACTCTGCTCCTCTTCAACCCCGATCGTCTCCCGATCCCTTTCTCTCACTCACAGGTCCATCAGCTTCGCCCTCCCTGCCTTGATTCTCCCTTACATTTATTCTCCCCCGCCATTTAGTTGGTATGTGTTCTTTTTACTTATTTCTACAATTGACATATTTCTCCTCTCTCCCTCACCCCCTACACTTATTCCTCATGTCTACTAAACCCTGACTATTTAATGAATATTGAACCGGGGTGAAAGCGGAGATTCGAGGGATGAAGGGAGGCAGCAGGGAGGAAAGGAGGGTGGATGCTCCTTGATTGACAGCAGCTTCTGGTCAGTTGATCTCCGCTCTGCTTCCTGGAAAGGTCAGGTGTCAGTAGAGCGTGTGTGCTCCAGTGTGTGTGTGTGTGTATGCGTGTTTGTCCCCCGTGCACAAGTGTGTGGTAGACCGAGGTTATGGATTAGCCGCCACAGCGCTAACAGGCCACTGTCAATACTTTTCATTCTCCCGCGCACCTCATCGAGCACAACAAGAGCTGAGTGACAGGAGTGACTGTCTCGGTAATGTCAGCACACACACATCTATACAGAGGCAAACATGGTCAAAGCTGTAAGCTTAACAACATCGCTGCTACTGTACGATGAAATTAAATGAAATTGGACTGCATCGTGTGCTAAACCACAATGTTTTATTTTCAGCTTTCAAATTTGCACGTATTAAGAATAATAAGAGAAAAACAGACACGGAAGGAGAGTTTTTCTTGGTTCAGACCATTGACTAAATATAAAGATGGACGACATGAGAGCTCCTCAAACGTGAAGCCAGATCATCCCGATTGCCTCCTGGTTGCTGACACATCATCCACTTGGTGGCCTAGTAGTTAGGATGCATACCACATCCTGTGACCACATCTATATTGATATATTCTACAGTTAGGACATTTGCATATTAAAAAGCTTCTCACTGAATCATTTTCATACATGGAGAACCCTGTTTGGCTACAATTGCTGCTGGTTCTTTCTCAAGTGCCAAAAAACACATCAAGTGGGAAGAAAGTCGATCTCATTCAAACAAAAGCACTTTACAAAAACTGCCCCTCTGCTTGAAGAAAATGGATCCCGTCTGAACTCATCCTTGCCCTCCTCTGCTGTTGAGAATACGACTCACTCCCTCATCGCAGATTTGATTACTGCAGTGGCACATATATTCTCCAACGTCCCAAAACTTAAATCTTTAGCATATCCTGAAGTCTGCTGCTCATATTCTCCACTGCCGCAGTCCCTCCTGCAGACTCCATTTCCACATGTCGGCCTCCTGTTCCCTCCACCCAGGGCCACAGCGCTATCTCTGTAGCCACCCCATCCCCTGGAAGGACGGCTCGCGTCTCTGTAAAGTCTCTTAAAACTCACCTCTTTCAAACAGGAACTTGTTCTATTTCATGTCAACTTTTCTGCACTTATATTGTGCTTTTAATCACTTTTTCGGTAGATATATTTTTCAATTATGCTTTTCATCGAATAATTACACACAGGACAAGCCAAGCCAACTCACTACATAACTCTACTGCTTCTACCTTTTTTCATTTTTACTTTACTGGTATGTGGCATATCGCATACTGGTATTATGCATAATCTGTACATAATGCTGCTGCTGGTCGGTACTGCATATGAACTGACTATATGGCCGCACTTGCCAACATTTCACTGAACAAACAGCGAGACGTTGTCGGGGGGTGTGACCCAGAGTGAGTATGAGGGGAGGACAAAGAGATGATTCGAGGGCAGAAGAAGATGAGAGGATGAAAGATGGAGGGAGGAAAAGAACAGAATTGGGATAACAGGAAGACGTAGAGGGAGAAAAATGTATGTGGCGCCAGCTGCTGCAGCCTCTGGGACCCAGAGAGAAGGAGGGAGGGCTGGAGGAGAGGAAGTCACTCAACTACAACAGCGCTGTCTGCTGCAGGCCGTGCTACAACCCACACTAAACATGCCATCAGACAGAGGCAGACCCAGAGGGGGCAAAAAGAAAAAAACATAGCATTGCCGTGTTGTGTTGTGTTGTAAGAGAAGCAAAAGTGAAAAATGTGAATGGAAACTGTCAAGATTAGAGAGCGTGGAAAGGTAAAAAAAAAAGAAAAGAAAGAAAAGAGACGGAGTGGAAGGCAAGAGGCTAAATAGACAGTTCAGGTTTCAGTGTGCGGAGAAATGAAGTCTTCTAGTTTCCAATTACATTAAACATACAGAAAGAGAAACCGAATGAGGTGTGTGTGTGTGTGTGTGTGTGTGGGTGGGTGGGTGTTCATGCTCATCTTTGTGTGGGGGAAGTCTCTGTGATGTCTCGCGGGCGCAACAGTGCACGTAATCTTCACTTTCTCCTCCTCCTCGTCCTTTCTGTCTTCGTCTTTCCTCTCATTTCAGTAATCTCCACGTCAAGAAAAAAAAAATGAACTGGTGTTTGCGCGTGTGTGTGTGTGTGTGAGAAAAGTCAACAGGAGAAGGAGACGGTGCATCCAGATGTTAAATCCTTTCATGCAGCTGCTGCATGTGCACGTCAGGAACTGTCACACACGCACACGCACGCACGCACGCACACACACACACACACACACACACACACACACACACACACACACACACAC
>JBBPCS010003331.1:0-12422 GCA_037974645.1 Hollardia meadi
GTTTATTCTGTAAAATAAAAGTTTTCATATCGGCGCATATCGGCAAACATAAACGCCGATACCGATACGTCTGTGAATTTATCGGCCAACCGATATATCGGTCGGGCTCTAGATGCTACCATCAGCATGCTCTTACAATGACAGTGCAACCTGTTGATATTTAGCAAGTTAACCATGTTAACCATCTTAGTTAAGCATGTTAGCAGACCACCATTATTACCAGCCTGTTCTCATCCCCAGCACGTCAGATATTGATGTTTTGTCAGGGCCCCTCGTTCCCATCCAGACGCACAAGGTACCCTTTGGTGTCAAGCAGAAACGCACAAGGGTTTAATGTACCTGCAATTTAAAGCCATCTGCTTCATTTTCTGATGACTGATACTTTCCAAAATGAGAAAGTGCCAAGAGGGGTGGAGGTCGGGGTCGAGTGGAGGGTCACACACACGACTTTCACCCAGGAGATGGAGTTTGTGCACCTTTTGAAATCAAGCGTCACCAGTCATTTCCTAAACCTAACCACGTAATTTTTGTGCCTAAACTTAACCAAACGTCACCAATGTTTTGTGCCAAAACTTAACCAAAGTAACGTAGACCTTGTGCATCAGGATAAGATGTGTGGGATGCAAGCCTTTCACCCAAAGACAGTAAAGGGAAGGCTTAGTGCATCGGCCATGAATGCCAAAGGACCCGTTGTATGTCAGGGAAGGCTTAGCATGTTGGCCAGCACTGCCAAAGGGTACGTTGTGTGTCTGAATAAGATGCATGGGGTGTAAGACAAAACGTTGGTATGTGACAACCTGGGATGAGAATGGGTTGTTATTACCATTATTATTACCATTCATCCAGAGAGGAACATAAATGTCTGAAACAGATTGCATGGCAATCCATCTAATAGCTTTTGAGATATTACATTCTGGACCAGAGTGGTGGACCAACCATTCATCTGAAAAGAACAAAATTGCTATTCCTTTAGCTATTCTGCTAGTGTGGTTAAAAATAAGTAAACAAGATCAATAATCTTGCCAGGTAGTAAGTGCACACACAATTAAAAGTCCTTGGAGATGCAAGACTCATTCAAAATGCATACAGGTTCAACACCCAGCTCTAGTCGTAACTGCTGTTTAAGCCACAATCTCACTGCTGTCATTCTTTTCAGTGATTAAAGGTACTTTGGATCTCAAATGGCAAAGCTACTTCTGTATTCAAAGTAAAGCACACATTTTTAACTCATATCTTGCTGCACACTTTTACAGAAACCACCAAGGCAGGTTTCATTGGTGTGGTGTTTTGGAGTTGCAGCAAAGTGTGGTCGCAAAACGAAAGTAGTCAGAGGAGAAGACTAATCTATTTTGATGTGTTTTGTACTGAATCACAGGCCACAACCTTTGGCTCATAATGGGATGGAAGCATGTTGCTCTGTCATCCAATAAAGTAATATGACTATGGTGTGCCCTTGGCACACTGTAGCTGGGCACATAGCTGAGACAGGAGACAGAGTGGAGATAAGGAGGTTTCTGACTGAGCACTGCAAGGATAGAACCCCATGGGGCATGTAAGCCCAGAATGTGGCCAGTCAGCTTACTGCACAGCGGGAATGGTGTGTGTTTGTGGTTAAATGTGTATGTGTTTGTGTATTAGAGGCAATGAGGCAGTGCAAATAAGAAGATCGGTTTGATCATCATACAGTAACAATAACAACCAACCATTAACCACAACAAACCACAAAACTCAGAGAAACAAAAAAATAAAATAAAGAGTCCTGTTAATAAGCTTTGCTATTAAACTTAAGATGCTACTTGTAGGATTTTCTCATAAATAATGCTGTGAGGGATGTTGAGACATTAATATGCTAAAAGTTTCATGAAACTACTGCAGAGGCTGGTTTCTAAAATAGTACACACAACACTGCAATCATCTCAAAAACCCTGGATTTCTGTAAAACATTCACATTCCTTTACCTTGGAAATATTTCTTACAGGCTAACTAAAGATGACGCCTACCTATATTTCTGGCAGCAAGTAAACAGGCCATTACAAAATACTGGCTTCAGAAAAAAATGTCCCACTGCTGGACTCTTTGTCAATATTGTCAAGCACTTACATCTTATGGAACACATGACCTACTCCCAGAGGTGTAAAGAGTACTAGAATATTATACTCAAGTAAAAGTACTGTTGCTTTACACAAATTTATTCAAGTACAAGCAAAAGTACGAGACTGGAAAATGTACATAGATACAATTAATGAATGTTTCATTCAATGACGATCAACAACAACACTAGTGGAACAACATCAAGCAGATTTTGCAGCCTGTCCATACCACTGATTATAAACTATAAATATACAACAGCCTTCCTCTGTTTGGCCTCACTACAGTTAACCCGAAAAGAGAATTAAACACATGACCATGAATAAATAAAACCATCTGTGGACACCGGGTGGTGCATTAAATCAGTGATTGTTGTGGAGGACAGAGCAAAATAGCAAAAGTGCTTTAGTATTATAAGCAAAATGGACATAAAGTATAAAAAGTAGAAGTTATCGTTATGCAGAGTGGCTCCTTGAAATGTTAAGTTATTTATTCATCTTTTCAGCAGAGTAGCGTCTGGACTGTCTCTAGCCACCCCCACGGCAAACCTCTTCTTCCACATGAATTGTTATGTTATGTTATGGAACAATATATTGCCTTGTATACAGTATTGCAGTAAATTGCAATATATTGAATCTTAAGATTCTTGTCAATATACAACTCAAATTATTCATGCATCACTCTTAAACCTACAATGTTTTCTGTCAGCAACAAGAATACCTGTATGGTGGAGTAATCGTACAATCAATTCACCAAAAATTATACATGACTAATTGTACAATAATGCTCAATGTCAAATTTACTTCAGCTTTCAGCTCCTTGTGAAGTACCTTAATGAAGCACTTTTGAAGTTGTTAATAAATATGCAGACATGTACTCCTCACATCAAAACACCCACAACACTTTAAATTAAACAACACTTACCAAGCAGTCAGTGCAACAGATTTTCTACTTTTCACATGCACAGATAACTATGATGTTTTTCTTCTCCACCGTATATAATTAAATCATGTTATACATCAATTTAAAGAGCAGTGATTAAAGGATGTAGATGATGGAACTTTTATGACTGGTAGATGATCTAACAAGTAAAGATGAGAGAGAGCAGATTAGGGACTTCACATGCTGTAAAATGCAAGTAACCAATGGATGTTGCTTTAATCGGAAGGTCCAAAAGATCATTTAGCCATAGTGATCACTGAATATTGACCAAATTTTTCTCAAACATGTGTTCACACAGAAAAGCAGATGTTGAAGGATGGAAGCAGAAGGACGGAGACAACTCCTCAAAGACATTTTGGTGGTTGAAAGATATTACTGAGGCGAAAGACGCTCCAACAGCAACTCAAAACTATCAAACAGGAGTAAAACATGCTCGATTCAGAGCAGAGCTCAGAGAGTTCGTTTTAGGATAAATGTGACAAAATCCAACTAATTGGCACAGACTACCTTTTATCTTTTTAAATAAATATGCTAATTTCTATAAAATTTCAATGAGTTGTCAAGCCAATGTCTTACTGTCATGTGATTGTATTATGATCCAGTATGTTATTATGTTTTTATGGTACTATACACTCCGAAGCAGATTATCCATATGTTCTGGTTGTCACATGCCACTATTATTCCAAGAGAAGCTCATGTCATTGTGGCTACATAAACAGAGCTGTTCATCTACACTGCTCCTGTGTAATATTACAATCATATGATCATCTCTCGGATTCACATTTAGTTAGCGCTGAATAGCTTGAGGGAAAAAAAATCGCAATTTTTCTGATTAATATAGCGCTTGTAAATGTGATTATTTTCTGTAAATTAAACTCCAGGGGTAGTGCATATAAACATTGTGTGTATGCATCATTTATTTGCCATAAATAAACAGGTATTTATTGACGCAAAATGAGCGATGACAATATCTCTTGCACACTTCACATTAGGGGTGTTGCGATAGCGCTGTGACCAGTATTGACGAAAACCGTGATATTAAAAAATGAAATATTGATAATGTGTTACGAATACATACATATGATGATATTGTCAAAATAATCCAGCACCTATGTTAGCCCTAATGCATCTTCTGTTTATCAGTTCATCTGGTTGTTTCATTAAATTGTTCTTTTTGTACGCTTTGTACAGTTATGGCTACCAACTCTCTCTCCATCTCCTACACTCATTCATTAGTTCATTGGCCAAAAAGGAGACAAAACACACAATAAACAATTGACAGTGAATTTGTTTGGCCACAATAATCATTTAGTGAAAATTGGCACAGCCCTACACAGAGTTAGTTGAGTTTTGTAGCTGTGTGTGACATGACATAAGGCGGAGCTGAAATATACGTAAAGTGAGAGACGCTGATTGTGGCGTTACTTTTCTCAAATATACAATAAATAATAAAATGTCAATTTTAATTTAAAATGTCTCATTTAAAATAATTGATGAGTGACACATTTTATTTTTATTTACATTTGATCCAGCATTTCATTGTGTCAAAGGTCTTTTTATTTTATCAGGAATTGTGAAGCACTTTGAAAAAACTGCATATATATATATGAGCTCAAAAAGTGTATCATTGATCATCCTCCTGTGAAGAGATATAACCGCCAAGGACAGTTTACAGGTACATATAACCGATAACTGGAATGGGCGCTATAAATACCTACAGCTGTGTACAATGGTCTCTGTTGGAGACAGTGTGTAAATTATGTTCAAAAACAAGTCGACTTGTGATTTTGTGAAATTTGATATAAAAAACAAGTGTTCAGCCCAACATTTGGTTGACGTTCCAAAGAATACTGTTTTGTATTTTTGGCAAGGTGACCACAACGAGGGATCCTTACATACATGTTAACATGCAGTATGTTGGAGCAAGAAACACAGGAAATATTTTTTTAATATAATTTACAAAAAAACAAAATGTTTTACTCTTCAGGAAAATTATGTCATCTCTGTGCCATTTAGGTCTTTAGAGGTATCTCAACATCATGTTTTTAATGTTTTTCACTGACACTACTACGAATACATAAAACGGTATCTTACTTGACAAAGTTCTTAACTTCCTTGGGTTTTGAAGGTAAACACACACACGCTATGCAACATAATTAGAATGAAATGCTCGTCTTATGATTTGGTCCAGCGCTAGAGCTCTAAGGCTTGATTGCAATGTCTATAATGACTGATAATTTATGCCTAAAATGCAGCAGAGACACAATATAATGTTCTGACAGAAAGGCACTCACAGGAGCTATACAGCACAATGACAAATACTATTATAACAATCAGCAACCTTCTCTGAGCATTTGGAGATTAAACACTGTTATGAAATTGTAAAGACAAAATAATATTAAACTGATTAAAGGCAGTTTTTTCCTCGCCAGGTACAAGTATCAAATATATTAGATCCACCAATCACCAGCTGCCTTCCACTGTCTCAACAAAAACAAATTATTGCAGGGCTATTGTCACAGTGTTCAGGTGTTCGTGTCTTTGTGTCAACCCCCCTGCCGTAGATGGAATAAGGCATCCAGCATGTTGGCAGCAGCTTAGGCTGGTGTGTGAGCTTCACCTTCCCTCAAGGAAAGATAATCAACCCACTGGAGTGTTTAATCTCATATATGCCAGCTGAACCATGGACCACTTCGCACAGCCGCTCCATACTGCACAGAGGCAGGGCTGGACATTATTACAGTCCTTGACAGGCGAGCACATCTCCTCTGTCGTACTGATGTACTGTCACTCCAAAGGGAGCAACCCTTTCTCATCCAATTCACACAAGATCAAGTGTACTGTGCGTTTGCGTTTCAACTACGACTCTTCATGAGATGAAGAAATCGTTTCGGTTTGGTGGTTAGATTTGGCTTCTGAAGCGCTCCTTGAGGATTGTTCAGTCAAGTGCCTCGGTTGGAGTTTGAACTCCAGCTGTCAGCATCAGTTTACCGACCCAACGGTGGAGGCTGTGGTGGAAGAAAATGTTACCCATGAAGGGAAGAACAGAAAGCTTAGCTGGAGGTCTGAGAGAAAGTAGAAGTGAAATAAAGATCAAATAAATTAATCAATAATCCAAATTCAGGACTCCACAATCCCCTGAATTTAGAAATGTAATTTTTTTTTTTAAATTAATGTATTTATTAATTTATTTACATTTTTCACATCTTAATCTGAAGAAGTGATCTGCCTCAAAATAAACACATTGATAGACAATTAGGGAACACAAATGCAGAAATTTATGGGTTAAAGCCGCAAAAACACACAAACTGTCCGTTGCAAGAAAAAAAAATGTTAAAAGGAAAAGTAACTGTACGATAACTATATCTCTGTATTTTTTTTAAGATGCCTCCAAAATAAATAAATAAGAAATAATAAAATGAGCTCTCCAAGTGAACCATATGAAATTTACACAATTTTTTCCCCATTTCTTTGTAACCAACCTCTATCCTTGCACACACCCTGGATTCTCTTTCTTATAAACAGACAGCAGCTGCCTCAATGCCACTGGTGGTTTGTGGCTTTCTGAGGTCTCTTCTTAAGCCTCCACCTATCTGCTGTCCTCATTATACCCTCTCTATATGATAAGCCAAATAGGACTGAGCCACCGCTGTGAGATACTGAAGGCCATTTGACAAAGGTTATTTTAAGATAAATGTCACTATTCCCTGTCGGCAGTACAAAATCTGGTCCAAATTTCCTGTATTATAGCACTGAAAAGACGGAGGCAGAGGGTTCTCATATTCAGCACTAATGGAGCTTTAATATTTTGTGTTTAGTCCCCAGCAGGGAGGCATAAAGTGGAACAAAGCAGAGATAACCAGTTTAAAATTTTATTTTGAAAGTAATCAATACACAAAAACAAGCTCTGATTAAAAAATGCAACCCCCACTTCTTGCTTTTCGTTATCCAACACTCTAACAGCTATACATTCCTGTGCTTTGCAGTTTGATATGTAAATGCACCAAATGTGATTTAATTAATAATTCACAAGCATATCATTAAGGTCACTCACCCCTATGTTTTGCAGCCAGTATTACACCTGTTAAATGGTTGTGGAGGAAGTTCATTTTTAAGCTCTATGTAGGAAATTAGATCACTGGTCCCAGTAGGACTGGAATCTTGGAGTGTGATTAGGATGCCATGAGAAATTAGTTTGCAACCATCTGCCTGCTCTTGCCTCAATATGTTCGAAAGGAAATTGCACTCATTCACCATCAAAGAAATCCACAACAATAACAGACTGATGGCTACAACATACAACAGCATTCAACATATTCATTTACTTGTTTCAAAGCAAACTGCTAGCACAGAGAACATAGTGTCAGGGATACGTACAGTATGTTCTTGGTGCTGTAGTAAGAGAGATAGAGGACATACAAAGGGGTTGGGAGGATGTTGTCTTTTGTTTTCAGCCTTACCAAATCTACGGATGCTTTCACACCTAACCCGTTTGGTCTGGACATTCTGACTTTTCAGTGTGGTCCGAACCAAAATCACAGGTGTGAAACCTCCCCCCGACCACGGTGCAGACCAAAAAGCCGGCCTTTGGTCCGACTAAAAGAGGTGGTCTCGGTCCGGATCCGGGGGTGGTGTCATGTTGAAAAAGTTCGCTGGCACATGTGCAATGTGAAAGCAAAACCAACCGGATCAAATGTATATAATATGAGCAAAACATGAACCTTGGTTCGGACCTTGGTCTGGACTTTCAGGTGTGAAAGCACCCTAAAAAGATAAGAGAAAATGTCTAAATAATGGGTTAAAAGGTGTATCTGCTCCATCTGAAGCGGCTCATGTTAGCAAGACCAGCTAACTAGCTTACAACCTACAGTAGCAGGTAGGTCTTTCAAATATAATTAGATCAGGACTTGAACATCCACTGTGTCGGAGCCAAGTTGCTCCAATATCAGAGATTAGATTAACGACCTGCTCTTTGGGCTGGGCAAATTTAAGCTTCAGCAGCTCCAGACAACATTACCCAAGACAACGCTGTTTGCCAAAGATGATATTCAGTTTGAAAATACATATGTAGCCTAAACTATGCATCTATCTTTTACTTCCATCTCATGGATCATCTGCTGGTCAAGATGTATAAAGTGTTGGGTTTTTGTTTTTTTTAAACAAAATTCTAATTTTAAAATGAGTGGAATGAAACACTATATTTGATGAATTTACTGTTATCAGACCACAAATGACACAAATCTTCATGTGGAGAATAAAATAAAAATCTGAATCACATTCAAGATAATCTGTCAAATACAGATTTTTGTATTTTGGGTGGGTGGGTTTGTCATACTTGCCATCTGTTGCAGACTATGATTGGAAAAGATCTATTTGATTTAAGTGAAGTACTGTCTAAAATATGCACAAATCACTACTTTAATCAGTGTATTAATGACTGGGGATTCATTTTTAGGGTTGAAAGGGCTTTATAACTGGAGACACTATACTGAAACGTTTAATTAACAGTCCAATAGCTTTACCCATGAAATAATGCTGAAAACCAATTTACAGAAGAAATTTAATCAAAACTGAGTTAAAACCTGACACTGATGCTTCGTTTGCAGAAAGTTTGCTACAGTGGATTAGAAGGGATTTGATTTAATATCTTTGTTTTGGATTTAGTGGATCAGAATTGGTTTGATCATAAGGGGATTAGAGTGAATTAGTCTTTGTAGTAGAAAGTTCCTTTTAGCCACGTGCTGAAAATGTCTGTAAATTTAAATATTGGACACAGGTTTTAAACCAAAATGCATTATTTGAAGCACTTTGGATAAATACCATGTTATTGTCGTTATCCTCTCCGTTGTGTCCGCTTCCAGTACCCTGGCAACGGGGCGTCATTGCTCTCAAATCCTTGAATAATATGCAAGGGCCCTCGGTGATATGATGTGACCTCGGGTCAGTTTATAATTAAACCCCAACAGAAGCTGCCCTCCATTCTGCAACGTTTTAAAGGTCATACATATGATGGAGTGGGAAAAAAATAAAAAGAGGGATGGTGGAGGAAAATGGCAATATCCCACTGAGCAGGCTAACACAGCCTGTGACCTCCCTCTCCCCAGTGCACATTTACCACAAGTTAAGGTCTTTCAGAGGAATATACAGTGCACGGCGTTGATAGCTCAGGGAAATGGGAATACTGCAAGGCAACATGAAGCTGTCTTCATCTGAAATTAATTTTAAATGTGTCTTGCTGATCTCAGTTTTCTGTGGCTTGATTTTCCTTCCTCACATACTGTATGTTTCAAATCTTCATCTGAAAAATTTGAAACTGATTATTTAAAGTATTATGCACTAATAAAATTAATAATTAAAAACTCCTTGAATGAAATAAGTGTCTGTGCGCGTGCTGCAGTATACAAGTGTTGATTCAATCAGACTTTTTGCCTTGAGCTGTTTATCTTGCTTTTATGCAACCACTATTTATTATGTGCAATATACAACTTTCCTCCCAAGAGCTATACCATTCATGTGAACGTCTAGTCAACAATATGCCACTGGAATCAATTTAAAGACCCAGTAAACCTTCAATTTGCTTTTAAAGTGCTAAAACATCTCCATATATTGCAGCAGTGAGTCTGAGAGCTGTTCAAGAATTGCTCTATGTTGATCTGATAATCTCTTAAGATTTTGTCATGTTGGGAATAGACTATTATGCTATTATGCTGAATAAGACAGTTAAGTTATTGAATGATTGAGATTATTTGTGATGGATGGAGTTGTGAGAAATAAGAATGATTTCACATAACTGAAAATTATTTTTTTCTCTGTGCAATACGACAATTGTATTTTTAAACTCCTCTATAATTACTTAGAGAGAATAGAATAGAATAGAATAGAATAGAATTACAGTAAATTACTGTTATCTTTGAACCCAGTGGCAATCAACACTCAGGACCCAAGTGACCCACGTTGTGCTGACCATTACAACCAGAAAAAGTTTTCATGAATGAAAGACAAATCTATTATATTTGCTTGACAACTACTGTATTTAAAATTCTGCTAACTTGGCACTAGAGCTGAATATATACAGGATTATTTGTATCAGGACTATTATTGATGCTGAATAAGGCAACATTTAACTCACAGGTTCTATACTTTTTTATAAACCCAATGACCTTACCAAGGCAATATACACTCAGATACATTAATATATACATAGGCTTATGTAGACCTTTATGGATTCTGTTATTTCTCTTTGTTGAAGAGTTAGTTTTTATGGACTCATGGCACAATAAGGTGGTTCTTCAGGCTCTGTGAGATCTCTCCCGAGCCTGGTAATCCATCATGCGGGCGGATGAGGGAGAATAGCAATGATTCCCTGAATTACCTCCCCTCCAACACACACAGGAACCCACACAGATTCCCCTGAGTCATCAGTGGCCACCACACTCTCTCTGGAGGATGCCAAGTGGTAGAGAGTGAGGGGAAAGACAAGGAGAGGGCGGACAGGGAACAAGGGACAGGTAGAGTGAACAGTACAGAAATACACAGGAGATGGGGTTAGAAAAAACAAAGACAAAAGGCAGGAGGAAGAGCGGAGCATGATGCTAGACAGAGATACACTAGCCTCTTACATACAGTAGTCGGGTTGAATGTCTGCTTCCTTAGCAACAGACAAATTATCTCAAATTGTTGTGAGTTGCTGAAATAAACGTCCTCCCACCAATCCTCGCTCACTCACACACACACAAACAAACAAACACAAAAGAGCTTTTGTTCTTTATGTATAAAGGTGTTTTCTCTTCAAAGTGCTTGTCAAGGGGAACATTACATTTATGACTTTATGAGCCAGCAGGCGAATTAAATGGTATCCGTGAGTTAAAGGTGCTTGCCCTAACTCAATCCCCATTAGCCATGTAGCACTTCTACTCTTTTATTTCCAATAGGCGAGTCAAATGTCAGTGAGCTGTGGCCTTTCCAGTGTGTGCACGTAAGCATGTTATGTGTGTGTTTGTGGGGACAAACAGGATTAATTCCTCCGCAGAAGTACATCAAAGTACAGCAAAAGCACAAAGAGTGAAATTCATACTTTTTTGTAGTATGCTTATGTAATCCAATTTACATGTAATTCATTACTACCAATCCCTGATATAGAAATGCAATAGACAGTTTAACAGGTTCTCCCTCATGCTTTTGTGTAGTCATTCAATTAATTTGTTTTCCATTAAGACAATGGACACTACATGTATTTCTCAAATATCTTACAAACATCACCTTCTATCTTCAGCCTGAGAGAGATCATTATGAAGGTTTAAATGTTATTCTGATGCAGAGAGGAGGGGCAATCACATGTAAGTACAGAGTATTTAAAGATACTATTATTTTATTCTGTAATGTCCTCTATGTCTTCTATTTCAATGCACCTTCTTTATTGTCATCCCTGCTCATTGCATTACTTTCATATCAGATGTTTAAGTTTGCATAGTTTGTGCAAGGTAGACGGTATAAAGAGCATTTCAAAAAGCTGCTAACTGGGATTCTGCATTGATTTTCTTACCCCCGCCCCCATCTTCTCTGATATTTTTCTGCTTTGTTTGAGATTTTATATCTAAGAGACTAGAGAGTAATGTGAAAAATAAACTCCTCCATTTTTCTCTATTCAAAAAGTTCTGAGCTGCCACACCTGGTCAAAAATCTATTTAACACTTTGAAATGCATTTGATGTAAAAATCAGCCTCATTCTTCAGAATCTCAGATCTCACCGATTGAGAGCAAGAAATAACTAGCAACAACAACTAAAATCTCCTTGAGCAATTTAGTCTTCCTCGATTTCTCTCCCTCTGCTTTCCTCGCCGAGCGGAAATCGAATACAGTTTTCAGTTCTAACTGTTCTAACGCCCTCTATTCAAAAACCATCCCACTGAGGAAAAAGGGATGCAGAATAACTGAAAAAAAGTCATGTCAGATATCTTGACAGCATGCTGTTCTCTCCAACACACAGTACCTTCCCTTCTGTCTCTTTGTTCTGAAGGAAGCCGAGACCTTGAGGAGAACAATATCAGATCAATTTTGTCAAATCAATATGTATTATTTTCAAAAATGTGGTAGCTGCTATTGACAGATTTTTTTTTTTTTTTTAACGCTTACACATTTAAATGGTGCTTTATCCCTGCTCATATCCTCCTGGGTTCCCTCATCAAGATGCCTTTTCTCATTTGAGAGTTTCTCTGGCTGCTGACCAGGGATTAAAAACGAAATGTTTTTCATTTCGGTTCCTTCTGAGCAGAAACGTTATTTTTCCGTTCCGTTCCAGTGTTCCCAGGCTTCTCTTCTAATTAATAACCGGTTAGAACCTTATAGGAGAACGGTTAATAACGTTATTTTTAAAATGTCATTGCCTTTACAAA
>JBBPCS010003332.1:0-10029 GCA_037974645.1 Hollardia meadi
CATGTTAAGTGTCATGAGATAACTTTGTTGTGAATTGGCGCTATATAAATAAAATTTGATTTGATTTGATTTGACATACTCTTGGTGAAGGTTGGGGTTGGGGTCGGAGCTCTGTGCAGACCAGTGCAGTTCTTCCACACCAAACTGGGAAAGCCATTTCATATAGACCTGACTTTGTCCATGGGGGCTTTGTCATGTTGAAATAGTGTAGAGGGCCTTCCCTAAACCAGACGTTACCACAAAGTTGGACTATTGTATAAAATATTGTTATATTCTGGTGCATTAAGAAGCCCCTAAAGGGTAAACAGCCCCAGACCCGTTTTTCCTGCAAAACAGTAAATAAAAGTATGTAGACAGGTTATTCTTTACAGGGTTAGATGCTAACCGGAGGTTGTTAGATGTGTTGAACCAGACTGTGCTGACACCCCCTCTGTAACAACACAGTGGTCTCGCTGACAAGAATGAGGAAGCTGCTGCTGCTGTCAGTGTGAAAGGACCGTTAACACACACACACGACCCCAACCTCGCCATCCGTTAGTGTGTACTCACCCAGCCCACTGCTGACTTCCTCTCTCTGACACACACACTGGAGGCTCACTTTCAGTTCTGTATTTCCATTCAACACATCAGGTCTTATAATAAAAGAGATGGTGGAGGTGTGTGTGCTCGAGCTGGTGTGTGTGTGTGTGTGTGTATTAGGGGTGGTGGCGGGTGTTTTCTCTAAATCCTCTTACATTTTTCCTCTCATTCTAAAAAAGTAAACTTGTCATTTCACAAACCTCCAAGAAGCAAAGAAATACTAAACAAGAGGAGTGCTTCAGCATACTAACATGCTCACGTTTCAAGGTTAATATGCAAATATTTAGCAGGTCAAATGTTTACCAGGTAAGAGAGGTCATGTCCCGCAGCAGAAGTTTGCGTAGACTGCCTTGCTTATACATATACACAATGTAAACATGTTTGGGCTGTTTCAACTTAAAAGTTGAGCTGAGTTTATTTCCCCCGGTGGGCCTGCGAGCCAAGCTGCTAACGTTAGCTCAGCTTGTTTATAGATGTTTTCCCGGGAGTATTAGCGAAAAGCAAACAAATGAAATGGACCATTACTTCGAACAAATTAGATTTCTCCCAGTTTTAACTTTGTTGAAAAAAAATGGGAAGTAAATGCACAACTCAACAAAATATATAAAACCTCAGACATGGGCAGACTAGAGGATACACTACAATTACACCACAGATGCTCAGCGACGGCACCGCATTGGCCACTTGACGGCTGTCAGCCTGGTGTGTCAGGGCCATAAGGGTTTCCGCATTGTGGCTTTTTTCCCCAACAGTTAGCCTGATGCATGTTTGGCCACAGGAATGAAGCAGGTCAAGGGAAAAGGAGGAAGATACCGTAGGAAGCAAGAGGAAAGATACCACATTGCCCATCATGTTTTTGAAACGTTAATGGGTCTATCTTGTGCCTGGCGCAAAGCAGTGCACGGCGCAGTGCAAGAGTCATTCCTAGTTTTCCGACCGACGCAGTTGTCATTTTCACGCCTTTCTATCTTGAGGCAACAAAAAACGATTGTGCCATTGACCAACAAAAACCTGGAGTAAAGTCAATGACGCAGTATTTTTCCTGCTATTTAAAGGGTGCATTGTTCACATAGTGATAGATGCGCCTACATAGGCGGCTTTACATTGCACATACACTCAGTTTGTTACACACTGATGCACGGATTGAGAGGCTTAGAGCGGCTGCATACAGTAATTTTAAACATTTCCATGCACGCTGCAGTAATGTCACTGCAGCAAATATTGTGCGACACTTAAGCAGCAAAACTAAATAATAAACTTGGCAGGACAGAGGAAACTCTCCAGAGGAAACAGAATTAAACTTTTAAATTTAACAGAACAGTCATTAACATTAGATCCTGACCGGTCCTGTTGGCGTGTCGGGAGATTTAAATCATCAATGAATTTAAGCTGCTGTGCTGAAGCTGTATATTTAGTGTGTCTGTGCAGTATGTAGAGAAGGCTCTGTATAAACAGACAGAAGTGCTCTTGAAAGCTTAGAAAGTGTCACATTTGGGGTAATCAGACAAAAGAGAATTGGTCATCACAGCAACATTTTGTTACATTTCACCCCTCATCACATTTTATTGCTTTATTGAGACTGGGAAGTGACGTCTGGGGGTCCCCTGAGGGCGACCATACATGACTGACACGGGGGGTTTCCATAAAATAAAAGGGTCTATGTTTGTGTGGTTGTGTTGCTGCAGCGTAGGGATAGAAGATGCAGTACCAGGGGAATACCTCCTCCCACAGCCTCAGGTGCAGAAAACCAAAGACTCAGAATTATCGCATTTTAAGGGAAACTGTCGTACATTTAAATATTGAGTTCTAACGTACATGAATCTCAGCCAGGCAAGCTTGAAGGTCAACAAGTTCATTACAGTGGGCTTCGACTCAGTTGACACTCCTGTGTGTGTTGAGGATCACTGAGGAGATCAGCAAAACCTCTCTGAAAGGAAGGGGGGATACATCCCAAACTAGCAGCTAATCCCACTTTGTAACTCTTTACTACCCTGCAATTTTCTCCTTCTTTGTTTTCTGGAAGAACATTCGGAACATTCTGGAACAACCCCTGCTGCACTAATACAGTGCTCTGATTGAAATGAATAAGGATCCTGGATTTTGTCCTGCAGAGCTATTGTTGGTGTTGAGGGTCAATTAGCTAGTGTGCTAATCAGTTGTGTTCAGAGCGGAGCTGACCCCCAACTAGTTGCTGGAGGAGCGATACATTCCTGTTTTCTACAGAGGCCACAGATAAGACTTTTCTCTTTCTTGCTGCAGAAACATTTCCTCAGTTTTCAGATTCCTGGAGCACGCAAATATGTTTGACAGCTGATGCCAGCTGTGTGCAGAGTAAACACACAGCTCAACACCAAACATCAGCACGTGAAGGTAGAGATGATGCTGACTCACCCTCACACTGGGGAGTTTACACTTAACAATGACCACAGTATTCCTTAAAGGATAAGGCTGGCACTATCCTGTTCTTATTGTCAACAAATCCACCAACACCAACAATGTGCGAGTGTCAAAACTTCCTGAATTCCCTACCCTGTGTTTGGTACTCAGTCTCAAGCTTGTTGGTTCCTACTAAGGAGGTAAATCTTTAAAAACAGCTCACAAGCATATAGTTTCAGCCCGTTCTCATCCCCAGCTGATCACTTATAGACGTTTTGGTACGCGCCATACCCTTTGCCATCGGGCAGAGACACACATTTAATGTACCAGTAATGTAAAGCCACGCACACGACTTTCACCCAGGAGACCGGAGTTCACATTCCGTTTGAAACCAAGCGTCACCAGTCATTTCCTAAACCTAACCAAGTAGGTTTTGTGCCTAAACTTAACCAAAGTATCGTAGACCTTGCGTGTCGGCCGGCGACGCCAAAGGGTACCTAGCGTGTCTGGATAAGACGTGAAGGGCGCATGACAAAATGTCTGTATGTGACGAGCTGGGATGAGAACGCGTTGATAGTTTTGTTTTTTTAAAAGGGGGGGGGGGGGTATGGCGGTATGGCTCTGTTCTGGGTCTTCCCTGCCCTTCCATGAGCATCCGTGGAAAGCCTTAAGGCTAGAAGAGCATGCCTCCCAGCCCTTCCATGTGCTGACATGGAAAGCCTGAGGCAGGGAAAGCAGCAGCAGCAAGAACCCTTACAGAACACAGCAGGCATCAGTGACAACAGTGAAAGGAGGAGCTGGGTTGCAAAATGGCTCGCAGAGGAAGCAGGAAGAGTACGCAGCTAAAACTTGCCAAAATTTGCCAATGGTTGCTTAGAAGGGAATCAGCTGATGGCTCAGCTGTGGGCTACCTTTTGTTCAGCTGATGTGTGTGGATTTAAGAGCTGGGCTTGACTTCGTGGCCTGACAGAACTAAGTTATGCTCAATTTGCTTGGAACTATTTTCAGCAGCGGATTAATACAGGTTTGGTGCACAAAGCTCAGCCTCAGATCTTACCTGGCCGTGAGCTGCACTGCGACAGAATATGAAGCCCGACATATTTGTTATTTATTGTTTGTTTTGATGATTCAAGCAGTTTCGTGTCATCCAAGTTTTAAAATGTTCCAACACACAATCACCTGCATCGCCTACGGGACAATGAACCTCTCCCCTCCACTTTCACCTGAGCTGGTTTGTGATGATTCACGTTGGTGAATTCACCCCAAAAACTCAAGAGAAATGTCTCTTTTCAGTCCCGGTTACTCAAGATAATTCACAGACCTTGTGAGCAGTTTCATGTAGGTGCATTTAATAGCATTTTATAGTATAACACACATACACATCTCAATATATTGTTAACAGGAGGGTTTGAACTTCTCTTTCAGGCTCTGCTCCTTCATTCGTTATGCTCATGTTCATTCAGTTTTTGAGTGAACAAACAAGTCCAATCCGATGCCTTCAAGCAGAAACTGTCACTGAGCACTGCTATCCAAATATTTAAACACTCTTGCCTTCTGACATGTTCTGGTGAGGAGGGGGTCAGGGCACTGACTATGAGAGAAAAAGATAAATTATTCCTTTGTAAGCAAGTACCAGACAAGATTCTAATATTTGTCCATGCCCTCTAGAACAACACATAGAAGTGTTGTTTGGTCTGACGTTTTGTCTGTCCCCTAAAAAAGTATAATAAACGCTTGGTTAACGTTATGGAAGTATTGTGGTCATGCTTTGACAACCAGAAATATTGCCTAACCATTGCGTGTCTTGGTGCACCAGTCACATTACAGTTTACATCCATATCCAGACTTGTAAGGACAACAATGCTTCAATGCAGGACAGAAGATCTATACAATCGGCACAGTTTCAAGGTGGGCGCCCAAGATTAGTGCCACCGGAAATATGGTCACAATCAGAATCAGAATCAGAATACTTTATTGATCCCCGAGGGGATCAATACAGATGCACCCATTCAAGAATAGAAAAATGTAAGCATAGAAATGAAGAAAATAGAAAATCAGTATATAAAAAATATAAAAAAGAATATTTATAAAAAATATGTACAATCTACTAGAATACTAGAATATATAACAAAAAAAAGAGTATTGCACATTTTTGTAAATTGCACAGGAATCTCCCCTTCTGTTCCTGAGTTATGGTGTTGACTAATAGCCAGAAAACATTATGATGTCACAGTGAAGTGTTTTGGATATAAAATGTCATCACTTCCTTTTATCCCATTTTTTGTGGAATTTTGTCATAGTTTACATATGAATTCTTGAGTTATGGCCAAAAACGTGTTTTGTGAAGTCACAGTGACCTTTGACCACCAAATTCTGCTCAGTCCAAGAGGACATTTGTGCCAAATTTCCAGAAATTCCTTCCGCGCGGTGCTGAGATATCATGGTCATGAGAATGGGTCGGACATACAGATGCACAACCCGAAAATATAATGCCTCATGCCACCGAGGCATAAAAACCAGCCTGTTCTCACCAAATGGCGTATGAATAACACGCCAGTGTCTTTCGTCATTCATTCATTCATCCAAACGCATCATGTAACGCTGTCCGCATTAGGCTTTCTTGTGAATTTTTAGGCGCGATAGCGAGAGAAAAAACAATGTAAGCTCACGTAGTATAAAGAGCGAGGAAGTCCACAGTTGGAGGAGGTTGGGGTGGTGGACTTTGACCCAGGAGACCAGAGTTCGCGTCCGGGGTGAAACCAAAAGTTGATATTGACCGTTGTTAATTCTTGTCCGTAAATTATGTTACGTACTGTTTTGAATTTACGTCACATAAGTAACGGAAGTTCTGTAACGTACGTAACATAACGAAACAGATTTTAACCAAAACAATGATGTTTTGTTTTTTTTCTTAAACCCAACCAAGTCGTTTTGTTGCCTAAACCTAACCAAACTATGACCATAGTCATCACGTGACTAAGATAACAAATGGCACATGACGAAAGTCACCTGATGTTGTCGTTTCCTGCGTGTCTAAAGGTCATAAAATGCGGACGGCGTTAAATGACACTTGTGGCAAGTAATAGTGGCGTGCTATTCATATGCCATCCAATGAGATCGCGCTGTAAAAACACCTTTCAGTGATGACTGTCGTAAAACAGGAACCATCCACCCACATTACATGGACCGACCTGACCTAAACTTCTGATGGTGTTGTTGTTCTTGGGAGGACAGTCTTGTACATATTGCGTCGATGATGCAGGACGACATCACCAAAACTGTCCAAAGGATGAGTTACCTGCCATGTGTACAGCCTTCAGTCTTGTGACATTTTTTAATCATTTTTAAAAAAAACCAATCTCAAAGGTGTCAAAGCAACCTGTGACTTACTCATGATGCTGCTGAAAAAGTCCACGAGGTGAATTCCTCCACAAACCAAAAACCTCAATCTAAAACTGACCTCAAAACGAAGAGTTTCTTTTGTCTTTCTCCCATTTTCATAATTCAAACCGCAGAGAAAACAAGTCAGATGTCACGGGGAAATTTTCAAGACTCTCGTTTTGTTTTTCCACTCAAGCTTACATGCAGAGTGGGACCTCCCCTCATAGCTGGCATTTACATGCACCCAGTAACCCCGATTCTGTGAAGAAGCAGATAAAGGTATCAGCCTGATCAAAGTGCACTGTCAGCAGCAACCTGGCCTCAAACACCTGAGTTTGTATGGGTTTTTTTCTCTCTGTAACCACGTGTGACCGTTTACCATCTCCATTAAATAGAAACAGGATAAATACAAGACATTGTTTATAGTTAGACACCTGCACCACGTGACGAGGAATGCAATTTGCCCCTAAATGAGACGGAAAACAATCCACTTCAAGCATTGCGAAAAAGATATTTTATTTGCACTCAGATTTATCTTTCAGGCTGCTGTTGGTCTCTGTTCATCTCAGTGCTCTATGAAAATAGCCTCGCAGGGACATGAAACTCACTCAAGTGCAGTGATCTATCACAAACAAAACCATGCCTCATTCAAATGAGGCTGATTAGGAAACACCACCCTGGTGATGTGTTCAAGGGCTTGTGGGAAAGCAGTAGGAATTGTGTACGTTCATTAATTTACAAACCCATAGCGCGCTACTGTATATGTGAAAGAAGTTGTAGAAAGCCTTTTGTTGTTTCAGAGGGAGCGGCTCCTCATCCCTGCTTGAGGCTACATTAGCATAAGGACACATTCACGCCGGCTTTGGCCCGGTGTGAAAAAAACACAGCCCTCTTATTCATTTGAATGGAGCCAGTCTGGTGGTGCAGCGGGGGTGATCATCATGACAACAGATAAAGCAGTTGCCGCTACAACAACTTTGCAGAGTTGTAAATTCCAGTCTTGGAGAATTACAAGCTTTCTGCATATTGACCTGTTACATGAACAAGACTTTCTGGATTGTGTTCCATTGGCTCACTCGCTGTGTTTCCATCTAATTGTCATGCAAATTGGAAACCAACTTTTAAAATGTAGCAAAAAGAAAAAAAAAAAAGTAAATAAGCAGGTTTCCACCAAAGGATTTTCTAGCAAAAACAATAACTATGCAAAGCATTTCATCAGAAGATAGCGGTATAGGCTACGGGGGTAATAAACAGAGGGGTAGTACAGGTCAGAAACTGTTTGCCAATCGCTAATAAATCTTAAAAAAGATGAAGCAAAAGAAACAAAACCAGTGGTCTTGGTCCTCTACAAGGGAATGTGAATATTAATCTTCGGATGGGAATCTTATGGGAATAACTGGTGAGAACGTGGAGCAGAAACAGCTGATCAGTCATATTCATGACATCAGAAGCGCTTTAACTCTTTATTTGAAAAAGGGAAAACCACCTCAAACAAGTGTAAAAACTTTTTTGTTAATTTTCTAACGTGATAACCCAGCTGTTACCGGGAGCAACGCCCTCCCACCAACGCAGCATTAGTGGGAAAACAAGGCTGTTTTCAGAGGGAGCTCCATGACTGAAACGTACATCTGATACAGTGTACAGATCTGTTATAAACTCAGTCCTGGCGTTGCAGAATGATTTTATATTCCTACGCACCTGTCTGCAGGTGTATATTACCAGGGTTGGGTAGTAATGGATTACATAATCAGATTACAATTGCAATCTCTATCAGATTACATATGACATATGACTAATATATTTGCATTTAAAATGTTTTCAGATGTTTAAAAATAAAAATTATCATTTGTTGAACTCCATTTTTGGCGTATAAGGTGCAATATTTTCAACATCTAAGAGCATTCAGATTAGAGTACATTTTTTGTAGTCCAACAGATTACATTACTAGTAAGAAAAATTGCCATACATTTGTATTCAGTAATCTGTAATCTGTACATTACATCACACCAATCCTCAGATTTTACAGTGATTTTGTGTGATTTTAATTTGGTTCCTTGTGTGAAACGCTTGGGTTTTCTATAAATGAAGATTTTATTAGTATGAAACATCATTTGCTTGTTTATCAGCAGTGATATAGTGTAATCTGCCGGGTGCAGGGATATAATCTGGTTAGTTAGTCACTGCATGGAAACACGAGTCAGGTCAGACTTTTAGGGAGCAGACTCAGCGGCGTCTCCTGCACCTCGCAGCTACGATCCAACGACACCGAACCCGAGCTGAGAGAATACAAATGTGGGACACAAACTGTTGGCTGCTTCCTTTAGCATGCTAATGACGTGTCGATAGTTTGACTGAGGGCACTTTCACACTTAAAAGGGTGATGGGAGGGGTGTCAGTGAAGCAGAAGGTGGTGGTTGGGGGGCTATGAAATGAGAGCGGCAGGAGGCGTAAACAAGCTTCTAAGCTATCAGCCACATGAATACACTGACCGTGTCACATGATCCCTGTTCACACATACAGACACCGACACAAACTCATAACACTACGTCAAAGCTGAGGCCTCTCTTACATCAAACAGCCACTGAAAGTATCTCTTCTGAAGCTGTGTACCATTTGCCGGACATTTTAACACCTTGACATCAGATACAGGAGGAGCAGTGCATCGCTAGATACAGATTGTTTATGAGCGCAGATGTTTGTTTGTTTGTTCAAAGCGTTCCTGTTAAGGTCTCTCTCTCTCTCTATCTCTGTGTGTTTGGCCATTTGCTTCCTAGTTTAAGTCCTTTACTTTGTCACAGTAGTGGGCAATGAAATTCTTTGTTCTCGTTCTCGCTTCGCCAATGCTCTTACGAAACGTATGAAAAAAAATTCCCGCAATTTAAAAAAGAAGAAGGAGAATTTCAGAAGTAAAATAGCGCAGAAGTAATGAGATAGGATTAAAATATAATGTATATAAAGTCAACAATGTAGCCTAGTTAAAAAAAAGAGAGTGTGAAACTAAACTATAAATAAAATTTGGACTCTGACCGCATTTCTTTGCTTTTTGTGTGTCATTTAACGTCGTCTGCATTCAGCTTTTCTTGTGTATTTTTAGGTGCGAATGTCAGGTGACGTAGTCTGAAGAGTGAGAAAGTCCGCACATGGTGGATGGTTCAAAGAAACAGGAGGAGTTTTACCCAGCGGACCGGGGGTTTGTGTCCCATGTGAAACCAAAAGTAAATGTTGATCTATTTTAATTTACATCTGTAAATTAACTTACGTAACTTTTTAACTTACGTCATGAACGTAACGTAGGTTAAGCTTATCTGAACCTAAACGGTGACCTTTTTTCCCCCTAAACCAAACCAAGTAGTTTTATGCCTAAACTTAACCAAACTGTGAGGTCACATGAGGAAAGTCACCTGACTTCATCTTTTCCTGCACGTCTTAAACTCATAAAATGCAGATGGCATTAAATCACACGTGAAAAAGCTTAAAATGTGTGAAATGACACATGAAATGTCCTTAAAAGTGGCGTTTTATTCATACGCCCTCCCATGAGATCATGTTGGAAAGTAGCCTCGACTACATGGCTAAAACTATAGGCCCTTTTCCACAGCCTGTTCAAGGCGGGACTGTTGCACCTCTGTATAGCACCGACTTATGAAGGCGGAATGGGGGGGGGGGGGGTCGTTGTTTTTCCCCGTTGTGTAT
>JBBPCS010003333.1:0-12417 GCA_037974645.1 Hollardia meadi
TGGGGGACCAATGTCATCGGGGTGTGCCGGTGCCATGGGGGGGTGTGCTTGATCTGTGAGGGTGTTTGGGCGGATGGTTTGTGTCAATTGGGATCCACATGAATGCCAGGACCCAGAGTTTCCCAGCAGAATATTGACCTGTAGCGAGATGATCAATGTTGTTAATTTCAACTGTCAGTGGTTTTAATGTTGTGGCTGATCGGTGTAAAAACCTTGCAAAGAATTGTTTGGCTGGAACCGAATATTCATCGCATCTGATTTCTACCAAAGCTTCAGAGCCCCAAAACCTGGTAGTCAGGAACAAAATATTTTGGCATTGATATTCACATTTTAGCTGGAGTGCACAATGTGTCTGTGACAACAATATATTTCTTGATAAATTATGATCAATAAATGCAACTGAGGAGCCTTTTATAGGTAAAATTACATCAAAATATCAGTTTCAGGGTAATCGAGTGAATGAAATGCGTAGAAAAAAAAATACTTAAGCGTTTTCAGGTTTTTTCATGTAAATTTTTAAATCCTTTATATTGCCATAAAACGATCCCTCTCACTGATTTATGTCATATCCACAATGGTCTTATACAATATATGAAAGAGATACAAAGTGGATAACTATATACCTTATTAATGGTCTAAGATAGTCTTTGATGTTTGAGTTTATATAATCTCAGGGTATATTTTTATCATATTGCCAACCCTATTTGCAGTCAGGAGGTCTGAGACCTCAAGGCAGCAACATATTCCATTAAAAGATAACAAGTAACGAGCCAGAAACACTGAGATCTGTGCAGAAAAGCTGGGTGGACTTTTATGGCATACTAGAAAGTATTTGTACATGATGTCCTATTTTCCAACACACATGTACAGATGTTTAAATAGTACATACATATAGAATACACACACATACGCGCACTGATGAAGACTTCCTCCAAGCATCCTGCTTCCACCGGCAGAGCAGCATGAAACAAGGAAGAAGCTGCACTCACAACAAACTCATTGACCCACAGGAATCCATTCCAATCAGCTCAACTCCACACCACACTGTCGTCTCACATGTCGGCACCCCATCCTGCTATTCTTACAGTAAAGGTAACACACACACTGACAAGTACACCATTATTCCACTGGAGGTATGTTATGTTTTGCATATTGTTGGGTTTTCCGATAATGATTCGGATGATCAGAAAACTGTTGAATATCTATCCCTAATGCGGGCCGGTGCCAATATAACATTGTAGTTTCAGTACCATTGCGGACACAATACTTTCAATACCTTTGAGTAATATGGCCATTTAAAAGTATTTATTTGACATTTTATGGATCGAAATTTTAAATGAAATGGGTTGGAAATGAATAGACACTTTGAACAATCATTGATATTCCTGGTGTTCTGAGATTTAACTGGTCGGCAACGCAAACTGTGTTTTGGAGATCACTGAATGATGAAACTTGGTGAAATATTTTATCCTAAAATCACATCAGGAGTCATCAGTGGGCTTCTTTTATTCAGCCTCCACAATTCAGACAAAGGTGTTTCAGGGGGCAATTCAAATTCAGTGCAATCGAGTTGATCTCCTGGTGTCTTTTCAAAGATTTAACGCTGTCAGTACAACCACAATAGACTTTTCACAGAACAGCATTCTGTCTGATAGGCAGGGTAAACAGATAACGACACTATCTGCGGCCGCAGGTTGAGGTTGGCGGCCGGATTTGATGGAGTGCCCTGATATCCTGCCATTCATTCATTCATTCATTCACTCACAGACTGTGGCGTGTGGGGATAAAGGCCAGTACCTCGCTGCTCTCAGCGCATGTTAAATCCATTATGGCTAATCAACAAGTGCCAAGTTGGCGCTGGCCAGCGTGGAGAAGTGTACGGATGTGTGTGTGTGTGTGTGTGTGTGGGTGTGTGTGTCTTCCTTTTCTTCTTGAGATCTCAGGAACTTCACACGAGTGTTAAATAAGCAGATTGTTGACTTGCTGCCAGCCGCCCTACTTTCTGCCTCTTTTATCAGATCTAAACACAACCTCTGAATCCTGCGAGCAGCGGTTGACCCCAAGTGGCAAGACATCCTGTTATCGTCTGATATATGGAGTAACTAAAGAGGGAGAGGATGTGACGCATGTGTTTGTCAGTGTATGTAATAGTGGAAGGAATTTAACTGCTCATTTATTGTGCATCAGTTCTGGTCTTAAAAGGTTTTGCGTGCTTTACAAATAACGTATATTTTACCAACCATTTTGCAAACCATGCATAGATAAAACCGTGTATTAATCTATCGTTCCCTGCAAATTTAAAACAATTGTAGACCTGGTGTTTTATGTGTTATATTTCATAAATCCAGCAAGTATCATGAGTCTGCTAATTGATTTTTGTAATGTGAAAACAATGAATGGAAAGAAATGGCGGCTATATACATTTAAATGGTGAGCAAATGTGTCTTATCAACCGTACTGTGTGTACTGACAATGATTTTATGTGTATTATTTTAAGTGTTCCCGAGCCCATGCTGTAATATCCTTTATACAATCAAGGGTTTCACAACGTGGTGAACCTCGCCCCATCCTTCCTTCTGAACGACTTCCGTCAACTTTTTTTTTGAAATTGGGGTTGTATGATTTGTAGCCTTTGTAGAATTTGCAGAGCCTTAACGATACAATAGTGCAGGAAATGCGCTTGTGCGATTAAATGGGAAATAAATGCTCTTCCAAAATTGAATACCAAGATGTCTCTCCAAAAAGATAATTCGTTTTTCCTCAGTGTGTCTGGTTAGCAAATCAAGTCATGTGTCAAAGGAAATGTATTTGTAATATCTGCAAGTGCTTTGTTCTGTAACCGTCCGTCAGTTGCCATAACAGAGACACTGATGAAGATGATGCAAACACAGATACAGAGATAAGCCTGACTCTGAGCATGATGCAAAGAGACACACAGCTCACATAGACCTCTTTACTGCTGCTCATCCTCTGACTGCTTCACCCCAGTGAGGAGAACCCAAACTCGTCATCAAACACACAGTCGGGACTCTCCTCGCTCCTCGCAGCACAGACGCGTGATCATTTCAGCATCTAAGGAGAGTACTGTGCATCTTTAATCATTGTGAGTACTTGCATAAACACATGAAAGATTTGAACTGATGGACGATTCATCGTGTTTAATTTAACAAGCTGTTTGTCATGGATAGGTGGGATTTACACCGATCAGCCACAACATTAAAACCACTGACAGATCAAGTGAATGACATTGATCATGGCTACAGTACAATGTTGTAGTGGGAAACCCTGGGTCCTGGTATTCATGTGGATGTTCTTTGACCCATAAAACCCACTCAAACATTGTTTTAGACAAAATAAAAACCCCTCATGGCGACAGCACTCCCCGATGGCATCCATGGATCGGCACATCCCATGAATGGTCAATCAGATTTGGATCTGGGGCATTTTGAGGCCAGGTCGAGACTTTAAGCTCTTTGTCTCGTTCCTCAGGTTGTTCCTGAGCAGTTTTTGTGGTTGTCCTGCTGGGGGACCAATGTCATCAGGGTGTGCCGGTGCCATGGGGGATGTGCCTGATCTACAAGGGTGTTTGGGCGGTTGGTTTGTGTCAATTGGCATCCACATGAATGCCAGGATGCTCGGTGGTTTTAATGTTGTGGCTGATCAGTGTATAGCTTCAGGAAAATCAGACTTATGCCCATTTAGAAAACCGGAATAAATTCACTTTTAGCTCCATTTGTAAACAGTTTTAAACATGGATTAATTGTTTCTTTCATTTACTATTAATTATGCCATACACTTGCTGGTTCCAGTGTCCTAAATGTGAGGATGAGCTGGTTTTCTTTGTTTATGTCATTTTAAATGGGAAATGTTGGCATTTTGGACTGTAGGTCAGATGCAGAAAGTAACTTGCAGACATTACATCTGACTTTGGGAAGGTTTCATAGATATTTTCTGTTATTTTCACTATCTTATAGACTAAAGGATTCATTAAAAAAGCTTTACTCTACAACCTCTTTTTATGTACTGTGGATTTTCTGTGAGGCTTCAAGTCTCCTTCTCCCCAGTCACCTAATCAACAGCTCTTATTTTGAAACCGTTTACAACTTAGACAGCCAAATGTGAGTGAGCCTTCAAAAAGCTGACAAATTAACATGCCATTTACCTGTTACTCTTATAGAAGAACTCCTATTGTCTTGATCACCAGAAACATAAGCTTCGGATTTGCAGTTTGTTTGTCAAAGCCACAGAGACGAGAGAAAACACATATGGGTGTGTGTAAAGTAGGAGTTCCTGGAAAGATCATATCAGGATTTATCTCTGCATTGATGATTTTGATGAGAATCTGTCTGATAGAAAAGGCAGCGTCCCCCCCACTAACATGTTTTTGCTGCCTAACTGAGCCTCGCTGCGGGCTGTTGCAGTATAGAGTTAGCAGCAGAAATGGCCACAGTATCCCCAGGGTTTGGTGTAAATGAGATTTGCTGGGGGGATGATTGGGTCTGAGGCAGGCCAGGAGATGGACCTTTATGAAATAACCTCTGCAATCTCTGACAGAACAGCAGAGGAGAGAGCAGACACTCTGCAGACATACACCAAAGCACACCAATGCTCTTAATCTAAAAAAAGGTGTGTGGCTGCAGGGACAGAAAGTAGACCAGACTGTATTTGGCACTTGCACACATGCATATTTACGCATAGAGACATCTCTTATAATGGTTTAACCTCAATTTTGATTCAGCCTAACATCAGAAACAGAAGACAGATTCAGAAAGAATAGTTCGCCTGTTCTCTGATTGAGAAATCCCAAGAGATGCTCGGGGCGTAATAAGACATTTGGCAGTTAGGTTTTTCCTCTGTTGTTCAATGTTTTTTGACAGGTCTTGTTTGTATGATGACAGAATTTTGGTCCCAAAGGAGACTAAAAGATGCAGACTCGCTTATACTGAAGGGATCAAATGCCTCTGTTTCACTGAAGAGGAAGAATCGCTCTCAGAACACAGATCTGTGCGCAGTCAACTCCTCACTTGCTGTGATAATGCAGTCTTTGTTTTAGTGCCTGAACAATAATTCAACGAGTGAGAGAAACAACAAAACAGTTTTGAGATTAATTCAACAAAATTATGAACATTTTTGGCACCAGCCTCTCTTGAAAATAGTCAGTATTCTCAATTTTGTTACCGAAAGACACGTTAAAAACCAACAACTTGCCTGCACTCACATAAAACACCATAAACCCACAATAGCAACAGTCCACACAACCATATCCTACATTTAAAACCAAAACCTTCTCCTGTCATAGATCCCTTTGTGTATTTGTGCTGTGTTATTTCTGAAAGGAAAGTCCACCAGACACACAAACCACTCTGAAAAACCTGTCAGACCCGGAGCCGGGGGGATTTTCCCCTTGACGTCGCCGTCCTCAATGTTGTTTTTGCACTTGCTGTCAGAATAAGTTGTGTGGCAACTTACAAAAGACCCCAAATTTCCTCAGTTGGTTTTCTGAACATTTCGGTAATTGCGGTCGCCAAAGAAAGCATCAAATGTATTCGGAAGATTCGTTTTCATACGTTCAGGGTCAAACATTTTCACACACCTCTGTGGAAACTAGTACATTCCCACTGCAAGTGACATGCGTTGTCTGATCCCCTAAAATGTCCCGTTACTGTCACACAGCAGTTTAAAAAAATGAAATTGTTCTTGGTTAAACTACTTTTTCCAAAGAGGCAAAAATCATCTCATTGTACGAGCCGTCTTAAATGCATTTATATCTCTGTAAGCGACATCATTCAGCTTTACCAGCATCGATAATGATGCTTGTCTGTCAGTATTAGTGCATTACTGACAGCGAAGCTCAGTGCCCTCTCAAAGCACCAGGCTTCACATCCTTTTTTCTTAGACATGGAGTACTACTGACTTTGACACTGATTCTTCTCTTTTTTTCTTGTTGACAAGCCAGATGAACATGTTCTGTATCAGAGCCAGTGCTGTAAATTGTGAGTAAACTGGTGGCCTGTTGTTATCTAGTATCTTTTTTATCTCGATTCTTTGCCTCCGCTCAGGATTTGACCCCAAAACGGAGTCTTGGTGCCCTACCCTGTCTCCCTTTCCCAATTTTGCTCCATATGTTAATTTGTGTTTCTCCTCCTGTGCGTCTTTGTCTTAACCTCCTCCCTTGCTCTCGTTCCTTCCGACTCTCCTCATCTCCCTCCATCCCTCTCTTCTCCCTTTCCCCATCTTCTTCTTGTCACGTTAATTGGCTCAGAAAAAAGATATGCAGACTTATTTAGCTCTGTCTGAAATCTCGCTTTGCTTTGCTCAAGCAAGATTAATTGCCTAGAGAAGCAGAGCGGCCCTCCTTGTCCATTTGGTTGAATTAACATTACAACAGACCCGGCATGCAGTCGGCTTTGAACTGTGGCCGCTGAGAGTTCTGTTTCTCTTTGTTTGTCTCTGTCGCTTTTTCTCTCTGTCCATCTCTTTCCATTGTTTTCTCTCTTTCTTAAACCCCTTACTGCCTCCCACGCCTTTACCCATAATGGGAACTTTGCCTTTGACACTGTGCGACTGGGAATAGGGTGAACTTTGGTCTGACAAGGATGATTAAGACTGATGTTGACCAAATCTGTCTGAGTTCAACCAAAGAGGAAGCTTTTACAGTGCGATGAAAATGATGCCATTATTTCATATGAGTCTTAACTCGGTCATGGGAACATGGCTTTGGAGCTTTTTCAGAAAGTTAAGATAAGACTCGGGGATGTGTTGCAGCTAAACCCAAGCAAGGAGATTGCAGGGATTTGACTGGGCATGTTTGCAAATGAATGCATGTACACATTGTTGTGAATGTACTCTGTGTTCTCCCTTCTGGTCATTCAATCTCTCATGCGCACACAAGCATGGAGTCTGCGCGGACCGTGAGTTTCAAGTCAGACTGTGAAATGTTCAGTTTCTGTGCCCAGTCATGGTGTACCTTCTGCTCTGGGGTTTGTGATGACCTGTACAGACATATCTGCTATGCTGAGCAGGCTAGAATACCAAGCAGATCAACAAACACATTCCCAAGATATCCAGGCACAGAGAGAAAACTGTGTGAAAGTTTGTTATTTTGTACATATATATGCACTATCATCATGTAAACAACTATTGCAGAGCCAATTCTCTTCAGCTCTTGCTCTGACTTAGTGCTGCACACAACTTAATTTAGTCTTTCTGCACAAGTTTAAATCATTTGCAATACAGTGTACTTTGTTGGACTCACCTTGGAACTCCCTTGTTAGATAAGTTTGATGTGTTTCTACATTCTGTCTGGATTATCCCTAACCTTAGTGCATTTTCTGGAAAAACCAGTTGAAAAGAATCAGTGAAAAACTGAACGTTTTTGGGTAATCCAATAAATTTAATGCTTGACAAATCAAGGTACATCATCACATTGATGCAAAAATCATATAAACATCCAATATGGCCATTACCCAACTGTCTTATGCAACTGGATATACTGTAAATAAAGTTTAGATACAGATATCCTGCCCACTATCGGTAACTTTTACTCACTTTTATTCACAATGTGTTGCTCAGTAGACTTTTATAAGGTTCTTATAATTTTGTCTTGCCTTTTGAAACCATTCAATATGATGTAAATAAAATTGTTGAACAGCATCAGCAAACAGAATACTCCTGAGGTTAAGATAAAACAATCACAACCAACCTGGAAAATGTTTCTGAACGAACAGAAAGACAAGTGGCTGGTGATTTGTCAGCTCTAATGGTGTTGGTAATAAACAATAAAGGAGGATGTCTTCAATAGATACTTCTGTGTACAACAGAGTGAATTTATAAAGGCGACTGCATTTTGTTTACAGCATTTCTTCAGAATGGGTGAAGGATAAACGTAGGCGGGGAGAGATTTCTGTTGTGGCTCCCATTGTTTTGTTTTCTGCAGACGTTTTTCTGTCAACCGTGTAGCGTCTTTAAAAAAAAAAGAAAGAAAACAATCACAGTCAGACAAGACAGGATCACATACTCGACTCTAATCTCTCCTCCATCCTTAATGCAACAGAAACGTGTCACTGCAGAGCTTTCACAGACTTTCTTTTGTTCACACGGCAAATTAGCCCGTTTGCTCGCTCTTCCCTCACAGCTTCGCCTCCGACAATAGCCATTGTGTAAGGTATCGTTGTCAGATTTCTGCTGTCTGTGCCAAAGTAAAAGTGCTTATTTCAACAACAAGGCACAGCTTAGCCAGCCCCACTCTTCTATTCCCCTGGCACTCCATAAGTATTGATGTCTTTTAGCATAAGCATTGCTTTGCAGAGGGTGGAATAATGTGGTTTATTTTCCCTAAATGATAGGGAATGTAATATAGGATGTCTGGAGAAGAAAGTGCAGTATTAGAAGAACCATCTGTTCTTTGGGTACACACAGTTTGGCTTGTAGATGGACCTTAAGGCTCATTGAAGCTTTTTTCCCCTGACATAACTCAAATGAAGGTCTGTGTTGCTTTGCACTTCCGATCGAATCAAATGAAACCCATTCTTATTACAGATTACATGTACAAAATTGTATTTATTTATCTTCAGTGTTTCAGTGAAAACAAAGCAAGAATGATTGGATAAGATGATTGGTTTCCAACCAAAATTGAATATTTTACGTGTTTACTTGCAAATGAAAGTAGAAAGTGTGATGATGCAAAGCAGAGAAGAGTGTTTGTCCCTCAGTGGTGGTTCTTTGGGAACTGGCATAACAATGCATCTGTTGTTTGGCAATTTAACATTGTGTAATACATAATTGGGTTTGTAGCCTGGGAGGAAGATTTGTTCACACAGTACTGAATGAAATATTAAATATTAGTCCCAGATACCCTGCGCTCTCACTCAGTGGACTGTTAAAAGTTTCAGGGTTTTGTAGACAGACTGTGGTGGAGGTCTGTCAGATTCTCGTTGGCTCAAATAATGCATTAAAATACCATAAAGACTCTTTGAACTCAATCGAGTGCAAAGGGATGGTTTTGGGTGAATTAAAGAGCTGCACTGGCTACGATACAAGATTTTAATAACATGGAAACCAGGGTTAAACAAAATGGTTTCTACAGCTGCCTTTACATTAATCAAATGATGTGTAGTAAAGTCGAGAGATATATTGAATGTTAACCAAATTACTTTCAGAATCGCAGCACCTATTCCCAAATAGTTACGAGAAGATTCATACACCTCAAGTAAAAGTGAAGCCAGGAGATGGTTAGCCTAGCTTAGCATAAAGACTAGAAACAAGTGGAAGCCACTAGCCTGGCTGTGCCCAAAGCTACAAAGTGGTAGTAGTTCTTAAGCACACTAATGAACACGCTAAGTGTAAAAACAGCGCGTTGTGGCCGGTTTAATGAAGGGAGACTATTTCTTGAATGGGAGCAGTAACTTTTTTTTGGGATTAGTTCCTGGATCTTACCCTTTGGTTCCAGTCGTTTTGCTAAGTTAACCTAGCCCGCTGCTGGTTGTAGCCTGGTATTTACCATGCACGCTTGAGAAAGGTGCCTTTTCCTCTAACTCTAAAGAAAAGCAAATGGTTTACAAAACGTCAAACTACTCCTCGATGTTGATGTTATACTATTGAGTCAATCTAGTGTTTCAGGCCAACTGTTGTTTTTGTCACAACTAAATAAACATTTTTCTTTTCTCTTTCTTGGTCTCTTTGCTGTTCCCGTCCTCCCTTGAACCTGGTCTCCACTTTTGTCCATGCAGGTAAGACCCTTCCTCTTCTTTTTTTTTAACTTACCCGTCAATCTTCTGCAACTTTCCACCCTGTGAGCCCAATGAATCCTTTTTCAAATGCGGACCGGATTTCACTCTGCATTTTGCCTGTCCCTCTAGGATTCACAGTGCTATAAACTTCTATTAGAATTGGAAAGTAAAATACCTGGATGGCTTAGATTAAGACTTCTTCATGCCCTGCTCAGTTGTCTGATATCCATGTTGCTTCAGGGTACTTTATGCAGAGGAGTAAGAGTGGAAGTAGATGCTTGGCTCCAAAGATATTTTCTCACTTATGTAACAGCACCCAAGCGATAACAAAGTCATGGTTTTGACACGGTATTAAAAAGTAATACATTTTTGTAGCACAGTGGTAAAACAAAGATAACAAGGAGAGCAGTCAACTTTACAAGAGTCAAAGTTTCCCTTTTGGCTTTCACGCCTCCCTCTACCCCATTCACACTCTGTGCTCAGATCTATAGGTTCATGAAGTGGATAGACAGTCTGACTCGGACCACTCACTACATGTTATCCTCCAGCAGCCATCAACCCCTGGTGTAGAATAAATAATGCTGGATACAATCAGAAAAACATGACACAATTGCACAATTGGGGATTTTTTTGGTTTGTTTTCTATGATCAGTCAAAGCAGGACATGTGCTCACTGTTACATGCTTTGCAGTTGTTCAAGATTAGCATTTGGAACAGTCAATATGCAAAGCTGCCCGAAATAATCAGGAACTATAGGAAATACTAAAAGGACAAACAAGAATCAAAGGCTCTGTCAGCGTCAGAGGTTACATTTACCTTGCAACCTAAAAGAGTAACTACTATGGACAGAAAGTAATATTGGTAATATATATATTTTTGAATCACCTTTAGAGCTTTAACTTGAGTCCAATCAAATTGTCTATTTCAAGTTCTAGATTAACTTTATCACTAAAATGGGTAAAACCAAAAGATGCAGTTTTTAAAAACAGATGCGTATAGTTGGCATGTCATTGACACTGTTTCTGGGCTTTATACAGTCGTATACTCGGTTTTGGATGAGTGTGTCTCGTGCTTTCTTTCTTCAAATGTTAACAGTTGTTTTCTAACACTACTTGGAAAACATCACAGCAGAATTTAGGAGGCAGACAGAGAAATTGATTCGTAGACAAACAGACTCCATCATTCACCCCTCTAACAATGATTATAGCCGCCAAACCTTCCCAGCCTTCCCACTTCCAGTCAGAGTGTTGTCTGGCTGGTCTAATCCAAGCCCATGTTGGCTCAGGAGTCTCCAGGGTGCACGAGGACCTGCCGAAGCTCTCTGTCTTATTGATTCGTGTCATTCTGTCCCAGCGGCAACTTTGATGTGACAGTTTCATTTGAGCTCTGCTTATGGAGTCTTTAATTAGATTTCAGTGCAGGGGCTCCTCTCCTGGGGATGGAGGTGGTGAGAGGGAAAGAGATATGATGATGGGTTTGGGGAGGTGTGTATGTGAGAGAGAGAGAGAGGAGGGAACTTTGGGTACTTTTACGGTATGGAGCTAACTTCTGTGTTGTTGTGTATGTAGGTTAGGACAGATAAATTGCAAAAAGTTAACTGAAATGTGTGTTTGCATGGTGTGGGTGCAAGAGATAGACCCGGACGAGGAAAACCTTGATGCCCACTCTAGCGAAGCGTGGATTAAAGCCTAAACTTACAGCTCTAATACCGCCACATCTCAAATCCACAGGCTCTTACCTCTGACTTAGCAGAACCACTTTTAATCGCAAATGTGGTAATAAAAAAAAGTCTCTCTCTGAAGTCACTGTAGCCTGGGATATTATCTATGCACACTTCAGGTCTCCAACAATCAACAGTGGTCTTAAAACCAGCCTCTACAGCGCAGAGAGTGTGAAAGGAGCATTTGAGCAGAAACAGTTCCCAAATGAAATAGAGAGTATGGTAGCAGTTGAAGTGGAAAGATGTCTATGGATCATTTTAATGTCATTGCTTTTAAATTGATGTAAAGATCAATATCAGTACAGAGGCATTCTTATGTCTTACCTGTTGAAGACTTTTTCTTTTCATCAATGAGAGAAATGGATTTGAAAAGATTAGTCAGTTAGTCTACCAGTAAATCAACAGAAAAACAATTGGCAACTATTGATAATTGATGTATCATTTAAGTAATTCTTTTTGCAGAAAATGCAGAACGGCCTCCAGACTTTCAAGTGAGAGGATTTACTGCTTTTCTTTGTCATATATCTTTGTAAACTCAGTATCCTAATCAAACAAAACAGTACATTTGAAAATGTCCTCATGGGTCCTGGTAAGGTATAATTGCCATTTTTTCACTATTTTTTTAATACTATATGTCATAGACTAAACTATTATTACTAATTTATAGAAAAAAAAATAATCAGCAGGTCCAGGGCCTTGAAAATGGCTGATGAACTCAGATGGAAACATTTTTGAATTTTAATTTGAATCTGATCTCATTTGCACACTTTTTGAGCAGCATCATTCAGCTGCATTCCACTAAAACTCCCAACACTCGAATGTTCTGCCAAGTAGTGCAAGATCAGAAAGGTTCAGCTGGTCAGCAACAAGAACTACAAGCCTTTTCTCCATTTTTGTTGTTGGAGAAAAAGCGACAGTGACAGATGAACATTTATCTACCCAGCGTGGTGGGGGGGGGGGGGGGGGGGG
>JBBPCS010003334.1:0-12415 GCA_037974645.1 Hollardia meadi
TGTGTGTGTGTGTGTGTGTGTGTGTGTGTGTGTGTGTGTGTGTGTGTGTGTGTGTGTTGTAGTGGGGCTTATTTTCTCAGATCAGCCCACTTTAGTTCACAACCTATTATATGGCAGATTATTGCTTTACCATGTAAGTTTGCATGCATTATTCTTCATAACATTTTTATTCACAGGGTATTTTTCTTGAAAATCAGTCCTAATTCAGTGAGTAGTGATATCTGTCTCATTGTTAGAGCTGATGGTAAAAATACTAATAATTCAAGTTTTCACTTCTTCAACTAAAATAACAGGATACATTAGTTAACATTAACGTATACATTAGTTGTAGTAGCAAACTAATCCTCAGCCATGTGAAGGATTGGAGGGTTACAGAGTTTAGGGTGTTAGTGTTATTTTCCTCTGTTATGGTTTTGAGTTTGTAGTTTAGATTTGTTAGTTACTTCCTATGATATAGTGTGAGTTTCTAGTTTATTTCCTGTTTTATGTTGTAGTCCTTTCCTCTTGTATCTTGTCCTGCTTTACACTTCCTCCCGTTGTTCTTTTCCCTCCTCATTGTCTGCCCCGCCCTGATTAGTTTCACCTGCTCCTAGTTACCTACCCTTTAAAGTCTGTGAGTAACTTCCTCTTTGTCTTTGTCAGTTCATTGTGTGTATGGGCCATGTGTGTCTGTCTCGGGGAGTTACCTCTGTTCTTGGTTGCCTGCCTGCCTGCCTGTCTTGTGCCCTGTTATTTTTTGCCTCTAAGTTTTGGACTGTTTAGTTTTTAGATTTTGGATTTTTGGAATTTACTAAGTTGTTGATTTGTCCCTTAACTGTGTTTGACCTTATTAGTTTACCTTTTATTAATAAACCATCACCAAGTTTTTCCGCTCGGTGTACGAGGAGGACCCAGCTCTGGCATGAAGGTTGATGGCAGTTTGCTGGGAGGCCTTGGAAAGGGAGGTCTCCGGTAGCCATCCAGCCTCCAAGCCTCAGCTCCAGCTTACCAGCAACCAGCCTGCGCTCCGGCTGAGGATTTTGAGCCTCAAGCCTGCCTTCCAGTCAGCTAGCCATGGGCCTGCTAGCCTCCCGCCTGCTCTAGTCCCAACGTCGGCTAGCCACGGGCCTGCTAGCTTCCTGCCTGCTCCTGCTCCCGAGTGGGCTAGCCACAGGCCTGCTAGCCTCCTGCCAGCTCCAGTCCCAGCGTCGGCTAGCCATGGGCCTGCTAGCTTCCTGCCTGCTCCTGCTCCCCAGTCGGCTAGCCACAGGCCTGCTAGCTTCCTGCCAGCTCCAGTCCCAGTGTTGGCTAACCACAGGCCTGCTAGCCTCCTGCCTGCTCCAGTCCCTGAGTCACCTGTTGCCACCTCCAACATTCTCCCTTCTGGGGAACCCGGCTGCTTCACCTCTGCAGTCCATCAGCTCCTTAGATCAACTACCATATAACAAGGATGGTAAATTGGTGATAGTTATTGCCATGTAATGCCATTATTGTTGTTCAGAAAGCACTGCCTGACATGTATGTTATACGTCACATTCGACAACGATTGGGTTATACAACACACCTATTTTGCTTCCGGAAGGCTGTCATGCTATCTAAAATTACACATTTGGTGTTTGCTTCTGTGAAAAAAAACAAAGCTGCTGGTAGAAAGGTTGTATTGTGCAATCTCTGTGTAAAAAGAACTACCAATCCTCAATAGCCAACAGTGATGTCCTGGGAGGTTTTAATCACTCGCTGCAGAGCTTTCCTGTCCTCAGCTATGCACATCCCATACCAATTTTGTAATGTTTCCAGTCAGGATTCTTTCAACTGCTCCCCTGTAAAAGTGTAAAAAAAATAATTATGAAAAAGGAATGAAGTCAATGACAGCCTATATGTGATGTTGATTCCAACCACGTTTGGTCACAGTTGGTAGCCTTGACCTGCCTGAGGAGATCATGGCTGCAATCTCAGTCTCTTTTTAAAATTGCTTCACCTAGTGATTGTGGACTGTTCAGGAAGCAATCTTATAAACAATTTCTAAATGCTGTGTATACATATTTATACACACATACATTATTTACACATGTATAAAATAATTTGATTTGGGAACATACAAAATAGCGTTCCTCACCTTTTTATGATGGTTGCCTGCATATGTGGAAAACACCGGGGCGAGGGGCTTCATATGCCGAATAGTGATTTGGTCCACTGCCGACCAACCCCGCACCTCCAGAGACATTAATGCTTAGTACAAGTGTCTGTGGAGCTGTCTCTTTGAGAGTGTGTTGGTGTTGGTGGCTAACTTCCAGGAAGTAAGTGCTTTGTAAAAGTTAAGATGATTACAAGGCAAATTTATACTGAAACTATCTTCATGATATTTCTCATGAAGAATTTGCTGTTCTTTTTTCAAGGCTGGGTGTGAGAGACTAAGAATCAGGCTTTCAAATGAGTTATAATTGAGTTTAGGTTTTGGACTGATTAATAGACCTGAGTTGAAAATGGCTGCCACTCCACCTCCTCGGCCGGTGCTTTGAGGAATGTGAGTATTAATATGACTGGGAGGAGTAGATTCATTTAGGCATAACATATTAATAACATATTCATCATCACACAGCCAGGTTTCAGTGAGACAAAATAGATCAATATGATGATCTGATATTAAATCGTTTACTAATACAGCTTTGGAAGACAGAAATCAGATTTTCAAAAGTCCACATTTAATTTTCATATGTGGTGGTATAGGTGGTGTTAATTTTTTATAATTTTTTCCGTAAGACTCCTCTTCTTTTTACATTTGATTTAATCAAATTAAGAGGTCAGGGGACAAACACAGTCTTTATGGGGTTTTGGGTGGGTAACTATTCTAATGGAAGCACAGAGAAGCGTGTTGGACTGCAACTCTGTCTCCTGGTCTCAACTCTGGCCATCAGACGCACGGAACAATTGCTCATTTGCTTCTGGGATGGCCTGGCTGAAAAGGCCCTGTCCAAGAAGTGTCTTGTCAGTTGGTTGTGGGAGTGTATCTCTCAGGCCTATAGGCAGACGGGACATAACCGACCC
Source organism: Hollardia meadi (assembly GCA_037974645.1). Classification (NCBI taxonomy): domain Eukaryota; kingdom Metazoa; phylum Chordata; class Actinopteri; order Tetraodontiformes; family Triacanthodidae; genus Hollardia; species Hollardia meadi. Next base: position 3,025 of record JBBPCS010003334.1, read on the forward strand.
TTTGTGGTTTGTGCACAATCAACACATGGTGTTGTGGTGTTGACGGCCCTGTTCAGTGGGGTGTGTGTCGAGGTCATATGCATGGCGGCGTCGTGAACCTCTTGGACATGTCAGGCTCCTTCTCAGGGTTGGTGCTCGCAGGGTGACACAGGACTGGTGAAGGTGGTTAAGGAGTGTACAGGTGTCTGCATCTGAAACCTTCTGAGCATTGTCTCTGACCATATGGCCCGTGTTACCTGGATGTCTCGGGCCACAGGGTCTGCTGGGGTTATAGCTGTGGCGACCTGGGTCAGATGTTCGGACCCAGGTCGCAGTGGTCTTCTACTTCCTTTCAGCGATGACTGAGTTAGGAAGTAGGTGGGCTGTAGCTCAACCCACTGTACCCATAGAGTCCAGTACAGAGCGGCGCCAGTGTGAGAGAGAACGTAATGTTATTGTAACCCTTGTTCTATAAGCACAGGTGGAGCCCTTTACCATCAGGCGCTGCTGCTCCTGCGCCGTTTGCTGAGAGGATGTGATGCAGCAGAGACGCAGCATTATATACGCTGGGGGATTTTCCCACGTAGTCGGGTAGGCTTGTTCTGGTTGGCCAGCTACTAAATGCACACTTTCAGTGGGCAAATACATGATCGTGGTTGGAGGAGAGTAATACCCAGCCAGTCCGGTAGAGGCTCCGCCTGTGCTTATAGAACAAGGGTTACAATGACGTAGTCTTACATTCTGTAATGTAGGCAATGCTGAAGAGGTGGGGAAAGTTGAATAGGAATGTTGAAGAATTTGTGTTGGATAATGTTATTGTTATGAGAAACTTTTAAATATAAAGCAAATAAAGATAGGAAAAATGTTTTTTTTTGAGAAATGCCTGAAGACATATACAGTAACCTTAAGTATTGCAAGTATCTGACACACCATTTCCTTTCCTCATTCATGTCATCGATAAGCACATATTGGAATACATTATTTGCAGAAATTTACATCTTTAGAAACATTTAAATCCTGCTTAGATATTAATTCATTATTCAAAGACTTTAAGATGATTGCTTTTATGGTAAATGGACTTGCATTTATATAGCGCCTTTCAAGTCTACTAACTCCTCAAAGCGCTTTACAACATGTCACATTCACCCATTCACACACATTCATACACTGGTGGCAGAGACTACCATCTAAGGTGTCACCCGCTCATTAGGAGCGGTAACCATTCACACATTCTCACATGGGTGGCTATGCCTTTGGGGGTAATCTGGGGTTCATTATCTTGCCCAAGGACACAGACAGGCCGACATCGACAGGCCGATCCTCCGATCAGAGGACGACCGCTCATCCTCCTGAACCACAGCTGCCCCAATGTGTCAATAATGTAACTACAGAGACAGCGATGTGTGGACATTGTGGATTTATCAATCAGAATAAAATCTATACATTGCCCTTTTTTACACTATACACTATAACTTTGTGGCCATTAAGGCAGCTGTCATGTTGTCAACCAGTTCCCTGGCACTGAATCGTTTACCTCACATTACTGTAATAATCACTGTAGGATCAATGAACAATCATTTGTCATGTGTGATGGAACATTCCTGTCATAGTTAGCACATCATGTTGGAGATTATGTCAATATTTCTGAGTGAGGATGAATTGTGGTGGAGCTGAAACAATTTTAAGTTTCTAAAACTTGATTACACTTAGCTTAAAAGTGAGTTTTTGATCAGGACCTTGTGAAGAGGGTGCCAGTCATTGTCCATGATGCTCTGCAGTTTCCCCAGCATCCTGTCCATCACTTATTAGTGTTCCCTAGAAACATCCATATCTGTTGTCATCTGTGCTACTTGCAGTGTGTTTCGCTATTTGATTGTGTTGTGTGTTTACATTGCATTTCCCTATTTGATTGTGTTGTGTTTGCGTCACGTTTCTATATTTGGTTGTGTTGTGTTTGCAGCACACATGTTGTGAATTGATGAAGATTTTTTTCTTAATTTTCTAGAGTTTTGTCTATTTGCATGTTTTCTTAAGTAGCAGTGCATTGAGCTCTCTCTTCCACTGTACAATAGCGTTATAAGGTGCGTCAAACTGCCCTGACAGCCCTACTCCAACCTTGTTTCAATTATGGAGCATTAAGACCTAGGACCTAGGACCTAGGACCTAGTGACCAAAGCTGATTTTTCTGCTAAGGTGCAAGAGAGAGAGAGAGGGAGAGAGAGAGCAGCTGAGCCCCACTCATAACTGCAAGGAGACAGGAGAGGAGAGGGCAGAGCGATGTGACATCAGAGCTGGAGTGAGTTGTAGTTGGGGTTGACCACTGACTGTATATAAAGAGCTCCCCAAAAGTGAAGCCAAAACATCTTGATCACCCCCTGTTGATGGGCTGCAGTACAGGTCATAAATCCAGCCCCTCAATGTTATTACATAGGACATTGGCCAAATGATGCACGTAAAATGCGGCATGTCATCGCTTTCAGTGCATTTGGGCCTTTAAAAGGCACATTATTCATTTCCATGAACATAGACCAAATATACAAATTATAGGAGAACATGAATAATATTCTGCCTGCCTTCATACTTGACATGCATCCAATAAATTGATCTCGTTTTACACACGTGTTATTCAGTTATTTACTAAAATTAGTCACTTTGCGGCGGTGGAGATGGTCATGGAGCCCGCCGAATCGTGCACTGCTATGTCCTATGAAAACACGCAAATCTAGGTGAAATACCAAGTTTTAGAGAGTCCCCCACTGAGCATCAACAGCCAAACAACCAGGACACAGTGAGCCCTGTTTGTGAATGCACACATGTACAGCATAATTGTTTACGCTTCCCTGGCCTGGTGGGTAAATCAATCTAACTTGACTAATAGTTTTTAATTTTTTCACGCACCTGTGGGTGTAACGTCCCTCGTAATGATGCAGTAATTGTTGTCTTATTGCACAGACATGATGATGATTATGCATAAACAGGAGAACAAATGCCATGTCTGCCATTGTCAGTATATTTGTGTGATGTTTATGAATATTAGGGTTGTATTATTGTGTTTTCAGATTTCCCCTCCTCCTCATTTAAAAGGTAAGTTTACCCAAACTTTCTCACTTTCTCTCATAGCTCGAGTGTCTATCTTCATGCATGTAGTTTTATTTTTATTTGCCCAGGTTTTTAGATATGTGATTCTCACTCCACCTTGTTAAGGAATGTTGGCACCTGGCCCTTCTGCTGTTGTCTCTGGTTAAAACGTGGTGACTCAGATGCCGCAGAAGAAAACGAAAAAAAAAAAGATGCTTGTGTGAACTGTAGCTAAGCGACTTTAACTACTTGTAACTTTGCTGGAAAAGGTACCAGTGCACGTCCAAAGTTACATTTTGAATGTGTATGAAATGACTAGGCTCCCATGGTGGCCTCTTCACCTCCTCCTCCTCCTTCCCAGCAGCCTCTGGAGCCACAGTGTTGTGAATGTAACTAGTTTATTCAGCTAGGGAGCCTATTGGCCCCCATTCACTGAAAGGTCTCTTAAAGGCCGCCCACCAAACCCATGTCAGCACATGAAAGTGATGACTGGACTCTGAGGGCAAAATGTGTGTGTGTGTCTGTGTGAATGTGTGTGTATGTGTATGTCCTATTAAGGAAGGGTGCCTGCACTTGAACTGGGGTCCATTCATTCAGGTTAGGGGGTCTTGTGGTCTTTATGTGACCATAGCAGGGCAGAATGACCTCGGCAATACCAAAGCCTTAATCCTTCTTCTCTTTGTCTTTTTCAATTCTCTCTCTTCAGCACTGTCGGAAGAGGGGTCTGACTTTTTTTTCTTCTCTCCTCTCTGCCTTCAATATTGTTAAACAGACTTCTCACTGGTCAAAGAGCGTCTTGAAGGTTGCATTCAACACAGAGGAAAATGTATAATTTTATATGAATATAGCAGAGCATATATTGAAACATGTTTTTCTGATGATGTTCTGACCGACGCAGTTGTAATTTTCATGCCTAGGACCCACATTATGTAAGTACCAAATATATTTGTACCCGGCGTGTTGGTCATAAAATGAGGTGTGGTCAGGTGCATTGTTGGCGCATTGCGATCTTGAGGCAGGAGAAAGCTATTGGGCCACTGACCAACCAAAACCTGGTCTAAAGTCAATGTGGCAGTATTTTCCCTGCCATTTAAAGGCTGCCTTATTCAGATAGTAAGATGCAGCTACACAGGTAGTTTCACAATGTGCATACACTCTGGTTATTACTCACTGATGCATGGTTTTTTGAGGCTTAGAGAGGCTGCTTTCAGTAATTTGAAATGTGTACGTGCTGCAGTAATGTAGTGCAGCAAATATCGCGGGACATTGAAGCAGCAAAAGTAAGGACAGGCAGGACAGAATTCAACTTCAAGATTTACTCAAAACCAGTTTACTGAACCTGGTCTGTGTGTGTGACCTTTTGGATGTGTAGAACAACACAGAACAGTAATTAACATTAGATCCTGACCGGTCCTGTTGGCGTCAGGAGATTTAAATATTCAATAAAGTGAAGCTGCTGTGTCTCTCTAATTGGGGAGACACGTATCATTTCTGCTTCATTGCAGGTAATGAAATTAATATTTTCCTCATTAATGATGTATTACTTCACTCATCTGCATTCAATCTGCTGTTAATCAGAATGATCTTTTTAATGCCGCGATCTAAGGACTCCAATCTGCTCTAGTCTATAACACACAGCGTCGACGCAGTGGGAGACAGCAGAGACAGGGGTCTGCAAAGCAAAATCAAATTAGCCTCCTGACGCAGGAGCTGTCGGGAGGCTAGCAGGCCCGTGGCTAGCCGACGCAGGGGCAGGCTTGAGGCTAGCCGACTGTGAAACAGGCTGGAGGCTAGCTGACTGGGAGGCATGCTGGAAGCTAGCAGGCCTGTGACTAGCCGACTGAGAAATGGACTGGAGGCTAGCTAACTGGGAATCATGCCAGAGGCTCAGAAACCCCACCCAGACTGTAGACTGGCCACTGGCCCATGGGGGCTGAGGCCTGGAGGCCGGACGGGAGATAGCTGTTTCCCAGGTCTCTCAACGTATCACCATCACCCTCCGTGCCTCAGCTGGGTCCTCTTTATGCAGGGAACGAAAATACTTAGTCATCATGTCCTTATCCTTAGTGCTTGCTCATGGGGGAAATGTTGGGTCTCTGTATATTAATAATTAATAACTAATAATAAAGAGTGTGGTCTAGACCTACTCTACATGTAAAGTGTCATGAGATAACTTTGTTGTGAATTGGCGCTATACAAATAAAATTTGATTGATTGATTATCAGTGTCGGCAGGGTGAAAAAATGGCTGGAAAACAGGTTGGGGGGAAAATAGTCTCTGCTGGGTCCATTTCTTTGGTCGGTTCATTCTGTCATGGCTGTACCGGAAACACTAGAGAACAGGGGGGCCTGGACTCAAACACAGAGACAGCAGGCAAGCAGGATAAATTAACAGATTTATTTAACTAAAAGTGACTCACCAGTGAGGTGAGTATCAAAAATACAATGGGCACAAAACACTAAAAAACACTGGAGGCACTGGCACAGAGGCGACATGCAAGGTATCTTACTCAGGTAACTTACACATTCAATGAACTGACAATGACAGAGGGAAGAACACCAACTTAAATACACAAGACTAACCAGACACAGGTGAAACTAATCAGGGCGGAGCAGACAATCACAAGAGGAGGGAAAACTAACAAGACACAGGTGATGAAATGCAAGACAAGAAACAAGAGGAAGGGACTACAAAATACAACAAGAAATAAACTAGAACACAACACAAGGAAATAACCAACTAAACCTGAAACCATGGCTATAATTATCAACATAAAACAGGAAACAAGAAACTCAAATTATAACAAGAAATAAACACAGAAAATAAACTAGAATACAACACAAGGAAATAAACAAAACCCAAAACCTTTGGCTGGTTTTCCTTGGATTTCACCAATTGTGAACCTACTGTGGTGTCAACCATTGGTTTGTAGACTACCATTTTGAAGGCATTGCAACGCCTCTATCCTGATTGAATCTGACAGAGAACCCAAGGACAGGCTGGGGTAGAGATTTGTCTGTTTATCGTCTTTTTACTCTAAATGGGACCATAAAATACAAAATGAAGCTGTATGCATGATGCTGTATTGAAACTTAAAACTGGCGACTGAGGTCATAAACTCATTAGGAAACTGTTTTACTGAGATAATAAATCAAGTGAGAAAATGAGTTTTTTCTCATCAGCTTGCATATAACCAGACTTATTTTACTTATTCTACTGCAACAGTAGAAGGGGGCACCTCAGTGAATAGTGAATAGTGAATACCTCAGGTTTAAGGCACTTCGACACTGGCTTCACTTTTCAGACCATGAAGCTTCCATATTTATACAGTGAATGGTCTTCATTCATACAGCAGTGTTACTGCAAGTCTTAGTTAGCATGCCACAGGCTACTCTGGAATTCCTTTAGTTGGCAAGTCAGTGGTGCTATCCATGTTCTGAAATAAAGTTTTAAGAAACTTGAAATTATTTTGATTTTTTACCAGCATATCCACAGTTTCTAAGAACAAAATAAATATAAGTTGTATGGTTTTAATAACCATGCTGATGGAACATTCTGAACCTCAGTACGGTCAAACAAGGTTGCTGCATTGACATTTTCAGTACTTATTAGTATTGGTATTTCTTAGTATTTTTTTTATTTTCAAGATACTACTATGGGCATTAAGCAGTTACCCTTAATGAGCCAAAAGTCCTTTTGGTAAATCTGCACAATGACATATATCTGCATTTACAGGTCTTAAATACATTTGTGATACCACAAATTTAATACTTCATACTGCCAACCTGGGCCAGAATAGTATCCCATCATAGAATCTGGTTGACTGGTTTGTTATCTGGGGCTCCAGGCACAATGTAATGAAGCTGCCATGTATAGTGGCAGAATCAGTGGGGCCCCATAGCTCAGAAGAAGCTGTGTCTTTTTATCAACTTTTCTATCTTCTTTGTGTACATGTAGATGGACAGAAGGACATAGAGGAGGAGCTGACGACAGGCCTGGAGCTGGTGGACTCCTGCATCCGATCACTTCAGGAATCAGGCATCTTGGACTCACAGGACACTTCTACAGGAGACAGTAAGAGCAATGTCATGATTGAGAGTTTTGTTTTGTAAAATATAAGGAAAAAATGATTTCCCCGAGAAGGATAGCTTCAAAGAGAATGGGTGAAATGCAATCAAAGACCAGCAGAGACGGATACTCTGCAGAGCTGGAGTCTCCAGGTTTTGGCTGATTAACCTGTTGAATGTGTGTGAATTTACCAAGCAAATGCTCCTCACAAAGCCAGCCGGCACTACGGTATAACATTCATGAGCAATATTGCATTAAAAGCAGCGTGTTCAGTCCTTTGAATAAATAGTAAAAAGAAGACAAGTTAGTCCATTTTTTAAATTTAATCAACTGTAAGATCAGTTTGTTCACTCAAGTACTTGCTCTGATTAGCATGTTCTACTCAAAGGCTGAACAAGATGTTGTCTTTCATTAGATTTCATCACATTTTCCAGACGTGCCACTTGAGAAAACAAAATAATTTAAAGTACAATTATTCCATTAAAAAAAGTGGTGATCCACAAGATTTATACCGCCTGTCTGTTTGTGTGTCCAGCATGATTATCTGCTGGATTTTCTATTGATGAGATTTCATTTTCTGTGGGTAACACATATTTTCTTTGTCAGTTTACCCGTAATTAATGATTTTTCTCATCTGATCTCCTTCAGTTTATACCAAACACATTTTATATCTTAACCTATATGACAAAATATGACAAAAGATGTTTCCCTGGTCCAGGCTACCAGACATGAAGACCCAATGCCAAAGCTTACATAAGCTTAATATACTCTGAACCAATAGCTGGCATTGGCATTGTATCTTATTACCTTAAAACCTGTATTAACTGTTTCTTAGCACTTGAGGGCAAAGCTATTATCACCTCATAATATTCATATGGCTAACGTGTTAGCGAAAACTCATTTACACATCCAGCTGACTTGGAGCAGCATTAGCATTTATTTGGAGTCGTGTTTCATTCCACCCAATGAATATACGTCCAGTAGTGTCTTCCTTGCTCTGTTTTGGTCTCCATTAACTGCGGAGGGAAATATTTGCCTCTTTAGCACCTAAATGCTAGCCTCTAATTTGTCTGCCATTTGCAGCGGGGTAGGAGGCGATCAGAGTTTTATTTCCACAGCCTTCTTACCAACAACAGCTGCCTGCTGAACTAAACCAGTCAAGATGCTGGCCAGAAAACCCAAACAGAGGGCTGAAAGATGCTAAAGTGCTATGTAGGGAGCTATGAGTGAGTCATTCCACATCACACATGGTCATATGATCCATTATTAATATTAATGTGTTGATTAGTGCAGCTCTAAGTAGCCTAGCTTCAAAAATAGTTACTAGAATAAGAGTGAGAAAAAAGTTTCACAGGTGTTTTATTGGTGTTTTAATTCCAGAGTGCAAAGCAGCTGTTTATAAGAGCTCTCAGTGAGATCCTCAACAACTCCCTGTGCCTCTCTGCTCCACTCTCATCTCGTTTCATTTGGTCCCAGGGATGATACACATGTCTCTTGTATAGTCGACCCCATGGGAGAGAGGTAGCTGTCAGGAGACATGCAGAGTCATGCCAGTGGTTTGATATGCTAATCCATCCTCGCTGAGGTGTCAGCTGGCCTGCTGTTCACAGTGCAGAGATGGGTGGCACATGCAAGTATAATGCACGGGCACATAAATCCATAAATTTGTGCACATGGACAGACATCCATATATAACCACACATGAATCATTATCAGGCCTGAAGAAGTGTGTGCATGTTTAAGCTGTTAATGCACACATACTAAGCACCCACAGATACATATGCAAAACTAGGAATGGTAGTTTTGTTTGATGTTTGTGATGTTTAAATAACAGTTATGTAGCTGATCACCTGACTATTTCCAAGAAAAAGGAAGGACAGACAGAGAGAGTGACAAAAAAAATGTGCAAGAAAGAGAGAACAAACCAGAAAATTGTAGCTTTAAATGACCTTTGGCTGGCCCCAGACATTGATACAATACATACAATACAAATGTAGCAAGCCTGACAAGCATGCATGGGGAAGAGGAGCTAATTAGCATGTCTGGCTAACTAGCTTACTACCTTACTGCTGTAGTAAGACAGTGTCACTTCCGAGGTCAAGGAGCACATCATTAACTAACTATGTTAGTTTGTGGGGTTACAGGCTATGTTAGGAAAAAGAAAGTTCATGACCAGCATTATTACCTTCTTCAGAATCAGAATCAGAAATACTTTATTGATCCCCGGGGGGAAATTGCTTGTGTTACAGATGCTCCCATTCAAGAA
>JBBPCS010003335.1:0-12415 GCA_037974645.1 Hollardia meadi
AGCATAGACAACAGGGACAGAGAAGGCTTTGATGATTCAGATATCACTACCTGCACGGAGCCTGAACATCCTCATCCAAACTTTATTGTTGTGCAGAATCGAACCAACTGTGTGTTTTCCTTTCAGCAAAGCTGCTTTGTATAATTTCCCTGGCTGCACTACACTTAAATTGTAGCATAACTATCAAATGTCAGGAAGTGATAAATATCCATTTTACTAATACTGGAACAACAAATTGATATGTTAGAAATTTGATCCTTTATGATTTTATGCTATTCAACTGCACTAGTTGGTATATGTAAAGCATGTTGTTTGGTATGTCTCTTCCCATTAAAATTAATGCCAAACAGCCATTTAACAGCCTATGTGCAAAAAAAAAAATCTCCTGGGACGCATGTCCACAGACCCCTCTACATGGGTGGAGATCTCAACCCCCCCAATGTTCAACCCAAACTTACACCCTTGTAACAAGCTCATATTGGCAATGCTAACATACTAGTGTTTAGGAGGTATATCAGGTACAACTTTACCATGTTCACCATCTTACATTACAACATTCTAAAAAAAGTATTGGACAAATTGAAATTATGATGGTGCTGATAGTGGTGCTACAGTAGATGAGAAGTCATTCTGAGGAGAACATGAATCCACCCAATAGCTTTGAGACGTTTCACCAAAACTACAAATGTGAATCTGCGCTAGACCAGCTATTCTCAACCAGTGGGCTTGGCGAGTTGATGGGCCTCAAAGCATCATCTTGTGGGTTCACGGAGGCAGTGGTAATGCAAATGTTAATTTTTTCTTCTTTTTTTTTTGTGGTAATTTTCAAAGCTAGTTATTTTTATATCTAAATGTGCTCAAGAATTCACATAAATAAAATAACCTCAAATTAAAAAGCATAATTTCAATGACCAGTTAGGTCATTAGCTAACGTCTGCCACAGCTAGCTAACGTCTGCCACTGTTTGCTAATGTTTCCTTGGATGCAGTGGCACAAAATGGTTTTTGAACCGAAAGTGATGTGGGAGAGAGCCCTGCGCCAGTTAAAGCTCCAAAGAGTGTGGTGAGGAAAAATGACCCTGACTATAATAAATTTGGATTCATAATGGCAAATGATGCTGAGTCGAAAACACTGTAGGCCTATGTTAAATGCAATGAAATCCTGTCTATCCTGTATTTATTTATTCTCTCTTGGAAACTTCTAAACACTGAAGATCACCAATCATTCATTTCTACTAATTCATTACTTCACTCCACGTCTCTGCGCTCAATTCAATCTGTTATTAGATGCTATCTTTGCCAGTGGAGAGAAAGCCATGTCTTTTTATCTGTTGGGCTAATAGTTGTCAGCTCCAAATTTCCTGAGGCATGAAAGGCAATAGAGAGGAGGCATTAGTGCTGATGGAATTACAGAAACATGAAGTTTTCATTTTGCCTTTTGTCAAGATCTACTTTAAAGCCTTGTAAGGCCTGAATTGGACACCAAACAAGGGAAAATGTGTCTCAGGGTAGGAACCGCAAAAGATTCAGGTCTGCTGGACCTTCACATATAATGGAGGTGAAACAAACAGAAACTGTGGACCTGGAGATGACATCACCAGCCAATGCTCTGTTGCCAGACGCTCAATGTAGGGAATATCTTTTTTCCAACGCTTGGCAAGGGAAACGTACACTCCAACCCCCTTTTATTGCTATTTACCTCTTTGCCAAGCTTTGTTGAAAGCACATAGTTTCACAAGATGAATGTGAAACTGGGAAAAAAAGACTCCAAAGAACAGCTTTTACCAACACCCAGCCCTTCTTCAGGTTTCAGCTCTGCATTTTATCTGTGTCCCTCTAGTTGTCTTTTAATATTGATTCTTCCCACCTAGAAAGGATTCCGGCAGGGATATGCACTCAGCTTTTTAGTTTTGTATCTCATTAAGCAGTCAGAGAGGTGCAGCTGCATCATAACAGATAGCTCAGGTGGTCTGACCCGCCACGGAAGAGCACTCAGCCACCCCACACTTTTTCTAAATATGTACACAAGTGCACAGGAGAGCGCCAGTGAGCCCAGAGGAGACTGCGGCGGCGTTCACTGCTACACCCGTGCACCATAAATCCACCATCGGACAGGCAGCCTGAGCTGGAACGTTTAGACACTGTGGGCCAGGTGATTTATGGATCGATGTAACCTCTGGAGTTTAAAAATAACAAGAGCAAATCTCGCCTGGGATGGAATACCTCTGCACTGCACTGATAATGTAAAACCACTTTAAAGACATTTCATCCACTCAACAGGAAAGCATGAGTTAGAAAAATTGTATGAGTTATGTGATAGGAGGGGTTATATATTATAAAAGACCCCCAGTCCTTATATTTTAATAAAAGGCTGAAATGGAGCCGGTGTAATGCAGGGTGCTTATAGCCCCTTTTAGCAGCTGAAAACAGAGGGAGTTTAATGAGAAGTCGTTAATGGAAACATTATTGGAGCACACTGTTAACAGCCCCTTTCCTCACTGCTCAGGCCAAAACCATTTCCTTCTGACTTCTTTGTACATACTGTTTAGAACGAACATCACTCACTCCCAACAAGAACCCCCTCCAACGACCTCTGCCAGCCCCCACCAGCTCCCCGCTACACAAACCAGCACCTGCAGGACAGAGGAGAGTGCCAGTAACTCACGCTGTGGCAGATCCCAGGTCAGGCCTTCCCTGCACATCGAGGATTTACTCTGATGACAGAACCTGCCACTTCCTCACGTTTAATGGGGTGCAAAGTTCCCTTAATATTTCTACAGGTGTCAGGAACGAGGATACTGTAGCAGGGGGGTCTTCTTTTAATGGAAGGCCTCGGAAGTTTTTCCATAAACGCTCCTTTTTACGTGGACAGGAGATATAAATTATAGAGCAAATAGAAGATTATAAGAGATTGACTTTTTATAGATGGTGTTGTAAAACCAAAACATTTTTGTTTCAATTAATAGAATTTCTGCAGGTTAGTTTTAAGAACTTGTACTGAGCTGTTCTACTGTGGCCGAGAAGAGAAAGAAGACTCATGCAAATTAAGAAAACATCATCAATTTGACAAGATATGCGCTGCAAACACACACCACACAACCAAGATAACAAATGCACTGCAAATACTCACAGCACAACCAAATACTGTAATGTGCTGCAAGCACAGGTGACGATACGGATTGTTAGTACCCGATCTGACATAGCTCCAATATTTGGAGAGCTTGGTACACCATTTAAACCACACGCAGAACTTTGGTAAAACCGTTTTGTTAAATTTAGCTTTAAATAATGATTATGGTAGCATTTGCTCATGATTATTTCAGATGACAGTGCGTCATTGACCAATATGACCAAAGCATCAAAGTATAATTCGTCCAAATATTTGGACAATACACAATATGGTAACAGCAATATGAAAAGCTATGCTACAACAGGCAACCACACACTGCTGTATGAAATAGAAATTTGCAAATGTAATCGTAATCATAACATAACAAATTAACTGTTTTACTGCAGCTCTGATGTGGTTTATATTTGTGTTGCCAAAACCTAACCCAGTAGTTTTGTTAGTCAAACCTAAGTAACCAAGTATTTGTGGTCCCTAACCAAACCAAAACCAAAAAAATCTAATGTTTACTGAAAAAAGAGAAAAATAGACCCTATTACAGGATACAACCCCCAGTCATCTGGGTAAAAGCTCTGTATGTGACCCACTAAGCCACAAAGGCATGCTGGATATGGATCTGTTTCCAGGGGACACAAAAAAGCGATGAACTCGGTTGGGACACACTTGTTGTTGCAATGGTTTGCAACTGTTTGTGACTCATAATGTTATTGAAGTCAGTTCCTTCTATTAATTTTAAGATCTGCTGTAAACCTAGCCTCAGCCTTTTGCTTATTGTTATCCTCCCAAGTTAAATAATCTAACAAAAACCACACAATGATGGTTGTGTTGTGTGTGTTTGCAGCACATATGTTGCCAACTTAATGAAGATTTTTTCTTAATTTGCTTGTGTTTTGTCTGTTTGCATGTATTGTCTTAAGTTGCAGTGCATTGAGCTCTCTCGGTCACTGTATTCATCAGTTTGTTTTGTTCTTGGAGGAGCCTTTTCTTGCTGAAAAAAGTAAAGTAAGAAAACACAATCCTATTTGTGTATGTTAAATGTTCGTTATACAGTGTGTGGTGAAGACACCCACCTTTCACACACCACTCATCACTCCACAGGGCAACACAATTTGTCTACATTTGCCCACAAAAAATTATGTACACCTTTGATGCCAAAGACCACAAGCTCAATTTAATAATGAGGCAATGCAGACAGGCTGCTGTTCCTCTGCTGACACTTATGTCTGCAGCTCACACAAGAAGCATCCACTGCGGTAGGTGTTGTTATGTTCAGAGGTGCTGAGGAATACTCCAGCGCCGTTTCCCCAACCACACACAGCTGTCATCGTCCCCATTCACAAGGCCTGAACGAGCAGGAAAACACTAATCATGTCATCACTGTTCTGGAGAGGAGCGAGAGCCCAATTTAGCAAGATAGCAGCTCGTAATTACGCTGTCCTCCAGGGCTGCGGCATTGTGGTGGGCCCAGCCAATGCCAAGAAAAGCAGCGGAGGAGCTGATTAACTTGGACTTACATCTTGAATTCTTTTGCAATGCCTTGCTGCACTTTGCTGGTTGCTGGTGTGCACAACGAGCACCTCTAATGGTGTTCATTAATGACAAGTTTATGTTCCTGAGATACCTCAGACCTCCACGCACACACAGAGTAAACACACAAATGGAAAAATGGTGCCACACATACATTTTTACATCTGCAGTTTGCGTGTACACATCCTAACACACAAACAGACACATTCAGTCACATATACACACTTTTTGATTTTTGATTTTTCTCAGCTATTGCTGGATGCTGGCTCAAGCCCTTATAAAAAAATATGTTAATGTGAGCATGATCACATCCTCAAGTTTTTGAAAATGCCAAGATGATGATATTTAGCAGGTTTAATGTTTTCCATGTTCACCATTTTACCATTTTAGTTTTGCGTGTTAGCATGACAGCATTTAGTGCGAATTTAAACTAAACAGTGCAGCTGTCACTAGTTTTGCAGGTTTTTTACCAACAAAATTTGGACAAACTTAAACTGTCACCACATGATGACGTTACAGACATCCATGTTCCTATGTACAAATGATTTCATGGTTAAATAGTTGTCGAGACATTTCACTCAAAGCCACAAATGTGAATCTCATGGTGGCACTAGATAATTCATTATGCCACTGTAAAGCACCACCTTCTATGCATTATTGGTCAAAATTGAATGCACTGATCTGTTGTGGGGCTTGAAGGGTAGAGCTCCTGAAGACAGATCTGCCTCATGAGAAACCCCTGCACCATGGACTTACCCGGAGGTTGAGCATATTGCCAGTCTAACATTTGGAAGTGCACATACCAGACAATAACCCAGCTATCACTCGGGCCACCTAGTCTAATTGTTTTTGGAAAGACATGTAGACTATTGCCTGCTTCGGTCTCTTCAACAGGATTCACACAACAGGACCGCTGCTGTATCTCGGTTTGAGCCAGCTTTAGACTTGGTGAAATATTCTTGGACTCGGTTGAGGTGCACTTCCTCACTACACAAGCACACACACATTCACAAGGACACCTCCAGCAAATGGGCGACATGGAAAAGGAGCCGCCACCCATAATGGGAATTCCTCGCAAGGATATCCTGGTACTAAGCTCTTAGCATGGCATTCCTGGCCAGTATGCTCACTATCTTTCACATGTTATTTGTATACATTTTCAAACGTATATCACATTTGTAACTATCACATGCACCGAGAATAGAATATTTAGAAAAGTAGGAGTGTGAAGGATGTAATAATAACAAAACCATCTCGAAGAATACACTGTAGACACAAAGTTATGGATCACAGTGTTTTACATGCAAGGATTTTCCTGCGTAAACATCTCTGTGTTTTGTCAGTGATGGCTGGTGAAAGTTCATCGAAGAGTGCAGCTCAGCCAATGAGGCGAAATGAGGAAAATCTTATTTTGTGGTTTTGCAAAAACATTGCTTCGCGCTGCCACTAAATCATGTGAAATTCCTTGTAAACAGAGGTGATATGAGTGCATACCAGGGTTTCCAACACACACAGTATCTGCTTTATGTCCTGCCACAATCACATTAATCCAATAGAGGAAAACTCCAAACATTACAGCCATGTCTACAAGTTATGTCTGCATCCCATTGTTTAATGATTTCACAAATTGTCAACACTACAAATAAAAATCTCAACAGGCCACCTGCTTTTTGCGCAGCCCTTTTTTTAAAAAAATCAAATGTGTGTTTAAAAATCAACAACTCACTATATTTTCAGGTGAGAAAACCATCACAGATGCCGTATCCAGAGGTATCTGTGTAATCCATCACAGAGGATCCAGCAGCGTAGCCATGGTGTAAAGATTAGAAGCTTATCCAATTAGCCTCGTGCTAAGACCGGCTGAGCCAATCAGGCACATCTGAAGGCCACGGCCGCAGTGAAGTGCTGCCGGGCCGCCACGGATCAGTAGAGCCACAGAGAGAAGTGAGAGGCCTAAACACTCGAATGATGGGGCGTCCTCTGTTTTTCACAAACTAATATTCAATTAATGCCTTCTTTCACAAATTGGTTTTGAACCGAGTATTGGAGAGCGGAAAGCTTAGATAGTTGAAGCGTGAGTAAGGTTATTACTCCTCGGAGAGACCCCACACTGTGTCTCTCTCATTGTTCTCACACAGACTTCAAAAAAGGAGACAAAGTGTGGATCCAAGAGGTGTGTGAGGAGTTTCAATGTTATGATTAAACTACTATGTAGCCTACACAAATATTGTTTGATTGATTTACATACATGAACAGGTTTTAGTGAAACTCAACTTCCCAAAAAACACACTAAACTAAGAGGGCTCTTGCATTCCTGTCGTTGTATTTTTACCCAAACATTATTTTAAAGATGGATGAGACTTGTCGGTCTATAAAACATCTTGCAAATCAAGACAAACCGCTGTGTTGGACTGACTCTGACTCACAAGCAGCACAAATTAATTTGCCTGATGTCATTCACAGATAGAGAATGAGCGTTGCCAAAGTCCACAACACTGTGATTGTGGGCCACCGCTGTGGTTTTCACTCAGGGATCCACTGAGCTCAGTTCCAAGGGAATTTTCCATGGGCAGTAATATTCTTCCATTATTCTCATCAGTGATGCAATTTAACAAAGTACATTGACTCAAGTATTGTACTTAAGTACAAACTGGAGGTACTTGAGTATTTCGGTTTTATCCAACTTTCTACTCCACTACAACTCAGAGGTAAATATTGTACTTTTTTACTCCACTACATTTGTCTGAAAGCTTTAGTTACTAGTAACTTTTCAGATTACACTTGTTCATCCCCTTCCACTGAAAACCATGTATCTCCTGATGTTGAATGTTTGTGATAAACTGAAGGAAGAAAACTCTCCTCCTCTTTAAGCTAAATAAACTCTTTAAAAACCCTCTTGGATCAGCTGGAAAATGTGTCGTCACAAAGCTGAAAACAGGGCTGTTTTTCAGAGCTCATGAGCAACTTTGAAAATCTACAGCAGTAAAATACAACAGACACATTAATGCAGCTGTAATATTCATCCAAAAACATAGTAGTGAAACACTGACAGGGAACATTTTACTGCACTAAGTACTTTTACTTTTCATAATTAAACTACATTTTGCTAATAATACTTAGATACTTTTACTTAAATAAGGTTTTGAATGCAGGGCTTTGACTTGTATGGAGTACTCTCTCAGTGTGGTATTAGTACTTGCAGTGAAGTAAAGATCTGATCTGAATGCTTCTTCCATCGCTGATTCTCATTTAAATACTGCCCTCTGCAGGGCAGAAGTGGTATGGATCTATGTGTGGGAACAATAAGTTTCCATTTGAATTGAAGTGCATAAAGGGAGACAGTGTTTTAGGTCATGCTTCCTACTGAAGGATTAATGTTACAAGCATGGAGCTTTAAAGGCATTTTGAACTGCAGTTTTGTGCCTTTCATGTTTAGCATAATTCACCGTGCTAAGATGCAACCCTGGAGGTCAGCTGCAGAGTGAAGACTCTTTCAGTGAAGGTGCCACAGGTCATTATGTCTAACAGAGAATTATGACTACTTTTTTCCTCATCTGTTATCATGGCAAAGCTCGGGGTACATAGTCATGAATGTGTTTCCATCCACACAGCTGGGTGGTCTGCCGAGCTGAATGTGACCCCCAATAAAGACCTTTCTGCCGAGCGACTCTGAACAGCAGCTGCTCTAGCATGAACCTCACTTTTGTTGGAAGTGTCAAGGGACACTGATTCACGACACATTATGCAAAACACAAAGGATTAAATAGAGGGCCTGTTTGCTGCTGAAATGGATACAGCTGACTTTTATCATATCAGATGAAATGTCACTTGCTGCCGTCTTTTTCTCCTGCAGTGAAGATGAAACTTTTCTTTGGCTTTTGTGCCATTACTTTTCATTTATATATGACAAACATACAGAATAAACCCAAATGTGTCCAATTTAAAAACATTGCCATGCAAGACGTAAAACATGGGACGTTTCATCAGTCTTGAGGTGACTTTTTAAAAACAAAGTAATGAAAGATATGATATAAAAAAGTGTTTTTCCTTCCAAGCTACACAGAGTGGACGTGGCCATTGATGAAGAGAGTGCAGTCAATGGACCAGTAATCAGTGAAGTGCCTAGCAGTGTTCACAGATTTACCAATAAAATAAATGAATTTAAAAATAGTTGTTTATAATAGTAGCCTTATATATGATAGGGTTTTACATTTTGTATTAATAATCTGAATCTGAAAAGTAACTAAAGTTATCCAGTAAGAAGTAAAAAGTACAATATTATCCTCCAAAATGTAGTGGAGTGAAAGTATAAAGTAGCAGAAAATGGAAACATTCTAACAATGGAAGTATCTAAAAATTTTACTTACGTACAGTACTTAAGTAAATTGTTCTTAGTTACTGTACATTCCATCACATGTTATTAAAAATTTTGACACTGAAATTTATATTTTTACTGCAAATGCATCAGTTCATAATATCGGTTATCGTTCTATGCCCTGCCCTGAAAAAAAACACAAAGGTCGATCCCTAGTCAGTGATTCATTGTACTGTAAGTAGTAAATTTCCCTCATGATAAAATATAAACAATATTAACAACTTTTACTTAGGCTGCTCAGTTTGACAGTTTTGATAAATAAGATTTAAACGTTGCATTTGTAAATTAATAGGCCCTTTTTTTTTTCCTAATACTGTATTTTGCCTTGTCATAGCAAGAAAAGCAACATTAACGATTCAAGTGTTCCAGTAAACCATAGCAGCATGATCATGGCATTAGCATGATGCTAATAGACAAGGAGCAGCTAAATAGAATTTATCAATAATTTTATGATTTACTCTTGTGCTATTGCTTCTGTGACATGTCAAGATGTATTCCGTTAAAAAGACCGATTATACTCAAGGGCAAAGAGGTTTTAGGCAAATAAAACCTACCCCATTGTTTCTATATGTGACAGCCCAGTATCCTCGGGGCACATCCCATATCTGTTTACAAGTCTTGTCATCCAGGTGTAGTCAACACAATGATGAAGCTGTCTTGCCAGATCATGGCCAAATGTGGGATTATGTTAAAAAACAAGACAAGGTCAAAACTTATATGTTTGTCAATTTGCAAACATGTGGCCAATTTGTTATAGGGGTCAGTGGAAGTGTCTACTTCCTGCATTTTAAAAGATTTTTGAGGCTCATTTCCAGGTCGTAGAATACTGGCACTATGGATTAATGGCTGGCCCGACCTTCCAACCCAAAGTGTAGATATTTGACGACTCGGGAATAAGACTCAACATCTTACAAATTGCTCCCAGTAATATGTAATATTTGTAATATTTGTTGTTAAAGTGTATTGAAGTAAAAGATGACATGACATGGTTATGGTATGTTTGAATAAAAAGAAAACTTTTTTGCATGGTTTTGGGTTTAATTAAGGTGTTTCCTGTTTCATTTTGAAGGTTTTTCCCGGGTGTGCCATGTTTTACACTTCCTGTCATTGTTCTTTTCCCGCCTTTTTTGATTACCCTCATTAGTTTCACCTGTGTCTTGCGTATTTAAGTCTGTGTGGTCCTTTAGTTACCAGTTCATTGTCGTTCCTTGTCTGCCCTCGGTCGAGCCTTTTCCCGTTTTTCCTCGTGGATTTTTGAATCTTACTTGTTTCCATTTGGCTTTGATGTATGTCTGTTCCCGTTGGATTTGTTTGCCTAGTTAGACTGCTCCTTGGTTTTGACCCTTGCCTGGCTCGCCTTCTGTAAGCTTGGGTTTTTTGTGTTTAATAAACATTTTTAGCAAACTGCACCAATGCTGCTGTCCATGTCTGCATCTGTCCTATCAAAACCCTGGACTTTATAGAGGTGGTAAAAAGAAGGGAAGAAGCTATAGTTTTGCTCACTCCTGGCACGGACCTAGTGGTGGCTGTTTTTTTTAAACCCTTTGGGGATTTCAGTTTGAGTGTTTTTGACCCTTTGATGTTGCTGTAGATGGTCAGTGTTGTAGCAGACTAGCAGATGAGTTAACAATATGAAGTCAGCAGCTAGTTTGTTTCCACAGAGTATAGAAAATATATACCTGCTAGTTATGAGCATATTTTTTGTTAAGCATGTGAAGTAAAATGGATTGTTTAAGATATTATCGTGGTAACAATGTTATTTTCCAGTAGTGCATTAAAGGTAATTCCTATTATGTGTTAGCATTGAGCTAATGAACTAAGCACAAGTTATTTGTACATATATAAAAATCGATTCAGGAACCAAAAAAATCAATTCAGGAATCTTAAAAAAAAATCAAGTAGATATTTTTTCCCCCCACCCTTAATAGAAAAATATGACCGTATTTGTTAGGCTTGCCTCTGCAGCCCAGCCCACCTTTGTTTTAGTTTTGCCACCCAGACAAATATAAAGAAGTAAAAATAATCCAGACTAAAGATCCACTGTGTGAATGTGTAAATTAATAAGCTTAATATCAGTGCTCCATCATGAGGGCACGAGTAGATCTGACTATAATTACACTTGTGTATTCCATTTAATTAATGTGCTGCGTAGATGCAGGCCTATTCTCATGGTGTTTGTTTTCCAGTTTTATTCTCTCAGCCACAACCCCGGTGGCTGAGAGAGCTCAACACACGGCAATTTAAGAAAACATCTTCATCAATTTGACAACACTTGTGCTGCAAACACTCACAACACAACCAAATAGAGAAACACTCTACAAGTAGCAGAGATGACGGATATGGATGTTTCTAGGGAACACTAAAAAGTGATGGACATGTGGGACAACCGTGTCTTACTAAATTGTAAGGTTTTTTTTCTCTTTAGTTCAATATCATGATGGCATGAGTCAGATGTTAGCCGGTGGCAGATATCTGTTGCTAACCTAGCTTTGCATTTTGTTTATTATTAGCCTGCCAATTCAAATAATACCACAAAAAACACACCGAGCCACCATGATATTAAAATAAAGAGAAAAACTTATATTTTATTTTTATTTTCCAACACCACTGATGAGGCTTTTAATAACTTTGAGAGTCACAAATGGTCACAAAACAAGCGTGTCCATCACTTTTTAGTGTCCCCTAGAAACATCAGTATCTGTTGTCATCTGTGCTACTTGCAGTGTGTTTCTCTGGTTGTGTTGTGAGTGTTTGCAGCACATGGGTTGTCAAATGGATGAAGATGTTTTCTGAATTTGTTAGTGTTTTGTGTACTTGCATGTGTTTTCTTAATTTGCAGAGTGTTGAGCTCTCTCAGCCACCGTATCAAACAGATTTGGGACCAGATTAAAAAGAAGTAGCCTAAATATGAAAACATAGTTCAAGGCGCATAGCAGCTATAGCTAGCTATAGCTA
The DNA here is from genome assembly GCA_037974645.1 of Hollardia meadi. NCBI lineage: Eukaryota > Metazoa > Chordata > Actinopteri > Tetraodontiformes > Triacanthodidae > Hollardia > Hollardia meadi. Next base: position 11,984 of record JBBPCS010003335.1, read on the forward strand.
TAAATCATATAGCATATAAGTACAAGGCTTGGTATACAAAAGCACAATAATGATTTTGACAGGAAAGAAATTTAAATTAAGAGGACATGAGGGAGCCCTCCTCCAACCCCGTAATGAGTGAACCAGCTTCGTAACACTGAAACCCAGAGTTTCGCTAACCACAAATCCTGCTTCGTAGTACAGGCATCAGGTTTGGGCCAATTCTGATCCAGCATTATTATACATTTGGGCTAAACAGAGTTACAACTTACAATCCCAAAAACCATGTGACAATAGAATCATTGTTAATGTTGTTCAGAACACATGAGTTTCCTACTATGACAAATCAAAATGTCTGCTGTGAGAGTAGTCTGTAAAGAGCAGCAGTGTCACAACATTGACTGTATATAAAGATGGATGACATGAGAGCTCCCCAAAAGTGAAGCCAAAACA
>JBBPCS010003336.1:0-12414 GCA_037974645.1 Hollardia meadi
GTGTGTGTGTGTGTGTGTGTGTGTGTGTGTGTGTGTGTGTGTGTGTGTGTGTGTGTGTGTGTGTGTGTGTTTGCTCGCATGTTTAAGGGAGAGTAACTCTTGGATTACTCGGATTAAACTGTCGTGAATCTCAAATATGCGCTTGCAACAATGCAGATGATTGGGGGAATTAGGGATTTTCTATTCAAAATGCTTTAAGTGGTTTGTCTCCTTTCTCATAATGTCTCTAGTTCTACCATCTGACAGGCACTTCTTTTGAAGCCTTTTGGCCACCTGTACACACTGGGCCAACACAACAGCCAAAAACTTTTTTTTAAAACAGTCTCTGGATTGGACACATCTGGAAACTGTAATCACTCCCTTTTAAAGGAGTGATTACAGTGAAATTTGTCTAAACTTTTCTGCCAGAATTAGCTGTTTTACTTTTTTTTTTAGATGTTTAAATGTCTGTTTGAGGTCTTTACGAATACAACTGGAAATGAGACTAATGTGGTTGGTTTGATATTACTAAATTTTTACATAATACTGTATGCTTCTCTTGTTTTTGAGTATAGCATTTATGTGAACTTCTTTTCTGCTTCAAACTTACTTCCTGATGGGAGTTGGATCAGCCAACCAGCTTTCTTGACGTGCGCCCCTCCTAACACATTATCTGAGACTGAGGGCAATGTGTGCATCAGCTCTAAGCCTCTACCACCTACAATTATCAGGGATGGAAAGGGTAAGTTAAAATAACTGTAAAGAAATCGTACACTGTACCCAAGTAAAAGTCAAAGTATTTAAAACGTACTTATATAAAAGTAGGGAGTGGATCATTTAAAATGTACTCGACGACCTGCAAAACCATTTTCTGTGTAGGTCTGTGAAGAATTGTACATGTAACTTTGCAGAAGTGTAGTTTCAGAGGAAGACAGACAGAGAGAAGAAGCAGTAGAGAGAAGGAGAGAAGGAGGAGAGTGAGAGATGAAGGGAGAAAAGTGTGAAACTGAGAGAGTGTCAGAGGGAAAACCTAAATACCCCCCACTGAGGAAGAGCTGCAGAGAGATGGATGAGAGGTGATGGGGGGTACTTGGTAGGAGGCCCCTCTTTTGAACTGCATGTCAGGAGAGAGAAAGGGAGAGGGGGAGAGAGAGAGACAGAGGGAGATCAGAATGTAGCGGTGCAGATTGAAGACGGAGGAGCACAACAGAGTTAAGGAGGAGAGAAAATAGAGACTGATAGTGGAAAAGGAGGAGAGGAGAGGAAAGGCGGGAAGAGGAGAGGATGCTGAAGGTCTGACCTCCTCCTGTACCCCCCCCCGAGCTGCAGCCAGGTCTTTGATCCTGCACTTCATTTAGCTCCACTGCAGGAGACCCTCTGATGCACAGGATTAAAAGCCCATTCCTCAGTTTATTGGACATATGATTTATTATTCACACAGATTATGATGTCTGGGTTGAACTTGACCTGCATCTACACTTGACCACTTTACTCAATTCAGAATACAGCAGGACATGCTCGACGCAGAAAGTGCGCAGGGGTGGAAGTAATCACTTCCGGTAACGCATTACATTTCCCCTAAGTTACTCTAATTAAGTCGTTTCTGTTTTTGGGTAATTGTTACTGAAGTAGGCTACTTTTTCAAACATAAAAAAAGAGGCCGCATGTACCTCAATCAGTCACTGATTAAATGCACCACCCGGGCGAGCACGCTGAGTGACGCATATCAAACACACCCCGATGTTACGTGATTGGCAGGTGATGCCGGTTTGACAAAATGCTAAAAGCTAAAATGGTCAAGGTTGTCCTCAGCGGTGAGTTCTACATTTTTCCTTATGAACTTCAGGGAGGTGTGTGAGGACTTTCTGCTCTTTCTGTTTCTGTTTCTGTCAAAGCTGTGACAGCAGAGCCTCTAAATGGACTGGTTATAGTGGGACAGTGGACTGGTTATAATATGCACTGAGTAAAGTCAAGCAACCAAGAGCAGATTGATGGTGAGCGAGGCTCACAGCGGTGTGGAAAACTGTGCAGCGCTCTTTGCTGCAGCAGTTTCATTTCTGTGTATTGCTGTCTGTCCACAGATGGTTTTATTTACTTGTGGTCATGTGTTTAATTGTCTGTATTTTGTATTCTTTCCTGATTAATTGTAGGGGGGGTGTAAAGGCTGTTGTATATTTATAATTGATAATCCCTGATAGGCTGCACAATCTGTTAAAGCAAATGGAGTTTATTGTCAGTTTAACAAGATGAGGGCTTGGTGCCATGATGTTGTTCCAGTAAGGGCGTGTGATTGGATAAAACCCACATAATTGCAAAAATGTAACACTGTTCACTCAGAGTACATTTTGACTGACTTACTTTTTTACTTTAAGTACGTTTTGGATCAAGTACTTTTACTTCAGTATTATATTCTGGCACTCTTTACACATCTGAAAGAGTGTGACGTCCGTGGGTCACGGTTGGGTCCAGTGCTGATACATCTACATTTTTTCTATCTTTGTCCCTTCATGGACAAACAGTACTGATGGAGTGTACTGGCACCAAACATTGCACCAAATTGTGACAGACGGGGACACGAAATAGATTTTACATTTAGGTTTAGGTCAGCAGCTGCGCAAGAATCTGTTGCATTTAGATGCTGGCATAGCAACTAAAACAATACTTATATTCAAGTAGTAGAGATGCATAAGAATCTATAGGAAAACAGTTGTTGCACAGACAACTGATCCATCATCTGGCATGAGTGCTGTTTAGAACTGTTACAGGATCTGTGGCAGACGTGTGGCTGTTGCTGCGCACAATACAGCACATGCAATGGCAACACTGTTATTATCACAGGTCACATTGGGTGCAAAAACAGTTCAACTTCCCTCTCGCTCTTGATGAACAAGCATCATCCAGTGTTTGTAGTGGCCCATCTGTGTCTTGTAAATGTGAGTAATTCCCTGATCAGGGGTCATAGCCCCCCGTGTATCTTTCAGAAAAAGTGTGGATGTTATAATGTCAAATAAAAAAATACCAGCACAGATTTCAGTTTGAATGCATACATTTTTGTATTCAAGCTGGATGTGACATCGAGGCTTTCTTGTGCACTGTAAGACTCATCCTTATCCTGGCTCTCATCCAGTATCTTAAGACTTGTATGACTTAAGGTCAGAAGGCAATACACGTGGTCTGATGTGCAAAAACATCTCTGCACGACCCAGCGAGTACAGCATGCATTTGTATTAGAGGCGGGATTTTGTTTTTCTCTTGAGTTACTGTATTGCTAAATGTACAGACATCAAAAGCTTCATTTTTGTATGATTAGCCGTTCCCCCAAGGTCCTTGATGAAAGCACAAATCGACAGATATAAAAGCCATGCCATTAGGACATTCTGATTCTTTTAAAGTGGTTCGTGATGTGTGTTCCCATTCGTGACAGAGAAATCCGTTGCTTATTCTTATCTTGAGTCAAGGAGAGGAAAGAAAAAAAAAAATTAGACTGCCCAAATTTATGCTGTATTGTACTATCCTGAAAGTAGCCTCTGTATAAAGATGGGCGACACGAGAGCTCCTCAAAAGTGAAGCCAAAACATCTCGATCACCCTGGTTTATGGTGGGCTGTAGTATAGGTCATTAACTCCTCCCCCTCAGTAATATCAAGTAGGACATGGGCCACACTAAAAACTCAAAGTACACCTTAAATACAGTTTTCCCAAAGATTGTTTCTGCCATTTTAGTAGGTATGTTCCAGTGTTCCTTTTTCTGATCAGTTTGGTTTAAATTATGTATTTGATGCTATTAAAAAAAAAAATGGGGTGAAACGTTATGATTGACAGCTGAGCCCTGCTCACGATTGGGCGGGCAGGTGTATGGGCGGGATAGGGTTAGGGTTAAAAAGGGTTAAAATGCCTCAGACAGAAAAAGAGCCCTCAAAAGAGCACAGTATGTGCATGCACGTACTTAGTCAAGTATAAAAAGAAGAGAGAGAGAAAAAAAGAAAAGATTTGTACATTGCTACAAAATCTTGCATGAAGTTAAGTTATTTTGATACGCTTCCCTCGTCTGTTTCCCGAGTGTGATTTTTGTATTGATGGATGACTACAGTGCCCGCAGGCAACCATTTCAACTTACAAGCCTGTCTATGCTTTTAAATCATTTAGAAGAAGACACCCACACGTATACACATTGTGCTTGTGCGCAAAGGAGTTGGTAGGCTCCAACCTTGGTTTTATCATTAGTTTTCACCACACTGTGCCTTTTAACTGCACCTCCTTGAGATGCAGAGTGACTGTTGGGATGGAAATGTGTGTGTCTGTGTGTGGGGGGTAATTGAAATGTGTGTGGGTGTGCGTATATCTAACTTAATTTGACTCAAACTGGGGAAAAAATTATGTTTTCAGAGAGAGAGATAATATGCTGAATCGCATTAGCGGGGAGACTGTGACATCTTCAGTGTGCTGCCTATACCTTAACCGTGTGTGTGTGTGGGTGTTAAACAGGTTTATGCCTATGTATGCATCTGTTTGTACCTGTCTGTGAGTGTGTGTGTGTGCTATAGCATCTCCTATATGTTTGTGTGTGTGTGTTGGTACCAGTAAATCAGCTAGCAGTTAGCAACCACTATAGCTGTGGGTCCAAATTGCCGTTGTGATTGATGTCGCTGCGTACACACTGCATCTCAGAGCTGTCCGCCAAAATGGATCGGCCATTCCCTCAATTCCATTTCCTCCTCATCAGCTTCTTCCCTGTTGTCATCTTCCTCCTCCTCCTCACCCTCCCTCCCACTCGCTGTTTGACTCTTTTCTGTCTGCGCTCACAGTCTATGACGAGAAAAGCTAAAAAGCTTAATTTAATTCAGTGTCTGAACTTCTTGGAATGGCGCGTCAGTGCATGAACAGATTTGTTGATGTCTGAGTGCCTGAGTGTGTGTGCGAGATGGCTCAGGTGCTTGCACTGATTATAGTTATGACCTTGCCGAGTGCTTAACTTTGACTGTGTCTCCTTTACTTCTGAATCAATCAGTCTAGCAAATAAAATTAATTCCAACAATTTTGAGAAGCGACTGAATGGGTTTTTTTTCAAGGTTTCTTTTTACATTTAATGAAAACTGCTCCAAACCTTGAGCGATGTATCAGGTGCACAGAAGTTATTCAGCTCTACCTCAAGGATGAGTTTTTTGCCCTCAATAAAGAAGAGTCTGTAATTGCTGGAGTTTTGTTTGTTTAAAAAAAAAGAAAAAAAGAAAGATGTACCAACAAGAAGACGCCAAAGATTTGCTGCTTCTAACATTTTATATTTGAGGAGTTGCTGCTTTTCACTGTAAAGAGAATATCTTTTGGTTTTAAGACTGCTGGTTGGACAAAACTAGTGATCTGAAGACATCACCTTGTTAGTTTCTATCTTTGGTGGACTAAAATAATTTATTAAGGGGAAAAAATCATAAAAATCATCTTTATTAGCAAATATTTAGTATTTGTGTGTTTCCAGAACAAAGTGAAAGAGTATGTTTCACTTACCTTAAACCTATAACCACAACACTTCGGTATCTTCCTGCTGGTGGATATAATTTGAAGAGTATGTTGATAATTGATAAGTTTTAGAATATAGTTTAACATAAAAACAAAGGAAACATTCAACTGTGTAAGCATGGCCCGGTTTAGATTTTATATTTAAGAGATTAAAAAAAAAACTCTGTAAAACAACATCCAGGCTAAATGTAAACATACGTGTTCAGTTCATTATCACTGCTGTGCGCTCTGCTCTAAACTGCTGTCCACTGTTTGTGTGTAAGAGTCATTACAAAGCAGAGGCAGAGAGGCAGCACACTGATTGGCTGTTGTCATGTTTATTTCTTCGGTGTGATGTGGGCGGTGGGCTGTTAGATCTATCCATATGATGAACAAATGTCCAAATCTCATCACCAACATGCATTTTCATTTAATCTCCTTTGAAGATCGTTTCATCGCCCAGCCCTAGTTTGGATATGAGCCTTTTGATTTTTCCACCTCTGTTTGGTTGAAGTGCGTCTGAAGTTATGCTTTCATGTTTGGAAAAGTTCCTGCTTCCTGTGCTCGAAGCTGCTGCCAATGCTTGCAAGTTTCAAATTTATTCTCAGGGGAGTGTTTTTCTTTTCTTTTCTTTTTTCTTTCTCCTTGCAGCTGAGATGGGTGGCACATCCTCGGCAGCTTTGTGATTAACTTCCATTCAAGTAGAATAGACCCACAGACTAGGTGATTACTTAGAAGACAGTAGAGATACCAGGACCTGCAAACAACTGCAGTGAGAGCCTGTGATGAGAGCACAATGCAAGAGTAAAAATGCAGTTAGGCTTGATGCTTGATGCGCTGGTACTGTGCATCTTGTCTTCTTTCACCATTCCTTGGTGTGTGTGTGTGTGTGTGTGTGTGTGTGTGTGTGTGTGTGTGTGTTTGTGCGTGTGTGTAAGGGCAAGTGGAGGTGAATGATCAACTCATCTTGCTCTGTTTAATTGGATGGAGACTGTATGCCCCGGGCTAGTATCTCACACACACACACACACACACACACACACACACACACACACACACACACACACACACACACACACACACACACCTCTAACCCATCAATGACCTGTGTTTAGCATTCAACCATCTGGAGTCATTTCAGAGCAACAGTCATTTTCCTTCAGGAGGACAGAGGCTGTTGATCTGCTCCCATACAATTCTGTGCAATCTGAAGTTCCTCTTGCTCCACTTCAGATTGATCGACTTGGTGATCCAACTCACTTCTTTAGATGTATGTTCCTTACCTACTCTGTCGGCAACCGTCTTTCTCTTATATTCCAGCGGCTCTCTTTTTTTTTTTTTTTTTCGTTTTCTGTCTCTTCAGATTGTGGAAGAAATATTTTTTGGGGAAAAGACGTTAGATCGTGTTTAGAGGAACCAGTGGTAAAGATCATGCACAAACTGTTGAAGGTGCGATTTGTAAGATTATGGCCATAATTTTGGCTTAAAACGGTCATCAACAGAATGTGGAGAAACAGCAGTGGTGACGTTATGCGAAAGACGTCTATGTATTGCAGAGATTAGCATGCCAACCAGCTAGCCCCGGCCTATCCTGTCTCATATTACCACTTTATACCTCTAGAGGCGATGTTCCGATAACCCCCTGTCGTTTCAGCTGGGAGATGTACCGGTATATACTGTAAACAGTAGGTTCACCAAGTTTTACAAGCACTCTTAGTGTAATGAGTAAACAAAACAAACTCACAAAATGCATTGGCAACCTTGCAAGCCACTGAATTTTCCCCAACACGTTCCTGCAAATATTTCACAGTAATAACCTTGTTAAGAAATGAAGGGTTTCCATCTGCTGAAACGCTAAGTCATTGCTGAGATCTGTTTTAAACAAAGTTAATAGGCTGGGCATGTTTTGTTTTTTTTTTCAAAAAGTTCTTGTTTAAAAGAAATACTTTAATTGGAATGCAAAGTCATTAAGATTCAAATTTAGAGTTAACTTTAGTTCTGATCCTGTGGGTGTTTTCTTTGTTTTATATCCACCAGCAGGAAGATACCGAAGCGCTGAAATCTGGTAATGTGTGTGTGTGTGTGTGTGTGTGTGTGTGTGTGTGTTCTGTGCGTGCGCGCGTCTTCCTTCCAGAGCCAGAGATGAGAGGTCCTGTGCAACAGCGTCGGTGTGCTCATAATTAGCTAAATTACTCAGGATGTTGTGGGAGGCCTGTTCTGTCTGTGCTGCTACAGTAATGGTGGTAGATGATCAGCGGGAAATGAACTGAAGTGCTTCACAACACAGGATGACTGGACTCGACTCTGCGTACAACTCTGACTCTACCGTGACAATTGAATGTATTCTATGCCATCTAGTGTTTGAAATTAAATCAAATCGTCCTGTTCAATCACTGATACGCCATTTTTAATTTATTTATCTGGCAAATGTCTGCCTGAAATAGTTTTTCTGCAACACCCTGCTTTACCCAGTATGAGCATAACTGTTGACCGCTGAGCAACCTGAGCTCAAGTGCACTTCAGCAGTAGTGGCTGTATCATACCCTGCTATACAACAAATATTTTCTAACCTTTAGCTCTATGATCTTGGCACTCTCATCAGTCCTAGTTTGGTTCAAGCCTTGTTATTGAAATAATTTTCATCAGTTGTTTTTTTTCCCCCCTTGCACATAGAGCTGCAATGACTTTTTGTGAACTGTGAAATCAAAAGCTAGATCCTATTAGACTTCCACAATCTGAATTGCTAGACAGGAACTGACCCTGATCCCGACCCCCAGGAGTATTCAGGCTGTGCTCTTATAGCTTTGACCTCTACTTGAAATTACCTGCATCAGATCAAAAACCTCAAAATGTAGTTCCTAAAGGGTTATATGCATTCAGATGTTAAGCCAATTTATGTGGGGTTTTTTTCAGGTGTGTAGCCGATTTAACTTTTTGTGTTTTTTTTTTTGTTTTTTTTATAAGTGTGTCTTTTTACCAAAAGTTTAGTGACGTGAGTTAAATTAAAGAAACTTCTCTGCACTTTACTGGCTCCATTGCCTACTGATGTGAGGTCTTATGTGACATTTCCAAACAATCAATATATTGCTTGTGTGTGGCATTTGCAAGCAGTTCATAATTTGATATGGCTTCGGTTTTAATGGTTTTGACCAGGGTGTACCAGAGAAAGTTGAACCAGTGATCCAGACTGTAGAAATCTCCAGATAGCACATGCTGATTACACTTGCTTCCAAGAAATCTTTGCAGCCTTTTAAGACGGAGCCCTGAAGTAAATATCAGAATGCTCATGGGGTCGTGGAAAAGGAAATTAATCCACGACCTTGAGTTGGCAAAGGTTGAGGCATTGTCAGGCTTGTGGTGTATAGCAAGGACCTGACAGTCTTGTTATAAATGGTAAATGCGAGTTATTTACCAGCACATAGGGTCTGAAATGAGCAATCATCGTTCTGCAATGGGAGAGATCTTTTATTAGAAACCTAGATTGGACGATAGAGGGAAATGGTGGGTGAGTGGCTGATTTGAAGTTGTCACGTGTTATCCCTATTTTGGTCTCAACCTTGGATTATTGACCCCTCTGACATCAAGGAGCACTTTTACATCAATTTGTGAAAGTGATTTTCTAAATTAATCTAGTAGCTACCTTTCTGGTAGTTGCTCTACCTTCCTGATTGCCCACAACTGCGAACATTTTGTTGCTTTTTTTTTGGTGAAGTCCGTATATTTTTGTCATTTGGAAATGTAGTTATAAGCAAAATTAAAGTAAAGGTTAAGTTAAGGAATCCCAGAGACAGGTTTTTTTTTTTTTTGTAGAAGCACAGTTTCACAACTCGTAATGACTTTTACCTAATTCTGAAAACCTTCAACTAGTTTATTCGGCTATTCAAGACATGTTTTATTGATCAAGTAATCAAGGTCCTAAATAGTTTATTATTACAGTATTCATTATTTCAGGTCACCTTCCACCATTGCAGATAGTTTTTATTATTTTAATAAATAATATTTTTTTAAAGCAACTCATATACCATAATACTGTTAGTTAGCCCCATGATATTTAACATAGCATTTTCAATGTATAGGTCAAATTGTAGGGCATTACTAGGGCATATACATAACTGCATATTTAACCAGAGAGTTTCCAAAATTATATCCAAAAACCAAAAGTCCAAAATCCCCTTAACCTCTCTCATACTTGTCTCTTGCTGACAATATAGTTTTCAATCTCTCGCAGCACAGGAGCTCTTTTGTTTCCAATGTTAATTATTACGAGGAAGCTACAACCAAAATGCTTACCAGAAAAACCCAAATTCACAGCAGGACTGTGAAAATGACTTTTTGGCAACGGTTGGACAAAAAATGATGCGTACCTGTTCAACAGAGTGATGGACTGTGGGAAGAAATTGTTCTTGTGTCGGGTTGTTTTGTCGTAAAATGTTCTGTACAACGGAGAAAAGTTGAAACAGGTTGTATACAGGGTGTGATGGGTCTGCAGTGACATTTCAGACCCATTCTGGCGGTGTATAAAATCTGGATGGAGAGCACTGAACACTAAATTTGAATAAGATAGAGGAAACACACTCAGGAGAGCAGTTTAAAACTAACGATGTTTGTCTCTATCTCGCATTTGTATGCTGTGCCTTTGCATGTGTCTATCCTGTGTGTATTTTTATTGTATCTATCCATCTCCTGTTGTATTAAGTAAGCATGAGCAGAACAGAAAAGAAAGAAGGAGAAGAAAAGGAGAAAGACCTCCTTTTTCTTCCCCTGCACCTCAAAGGTGCCAAAACTATCACATTGTTTGCGGCTCGGCAGGCGAGCACAGCTGTTCAACTGAAAGGCTGCTGCTGTCACACACAGGTGGGAGAGGTGAGAGGGAGACACAGGAGGAAAGGCAAGAGAGTGGTGTCGAGAAAGAAAACTGAGACGAGCAGGTAAAAAAGCCATTAAAAAAGAATGAGAAATGCGTACTTAAGACAAGAAGGGGACAAAATAAGAAGGAGAGAGGTGTTGAAAGGCATAAGAAGAGGATGGAGAAGGAAGACGCAGACAGGAAACAAAGACGTCTTTGAGTACCTAGAAAAGCGTTATATAAATAAAATGTATTATTATTATTATTAAAGACAGATCGAAGGGGAATTGAGTCAAAAGTAGTAGGAAGTGTTGGAGGAAAAAAAAGATGATAGAAAATGGGAAGAAATAATGCAAAAGAAAATAAACAGCATTGGCATTACATGTGTTCAATCACGAATGTCCTAGACTTTGCAATGATTTGTCTAGTGGTGACTTTTTTTTAATGTCTCAGCTGCAGCTAACCATAAAGAGCCATAATAATCTGAGGTCTTAAAAGACACTCAGTTGTACAGTCAGGTTTAACTCATTAGCATTTTATTTTGTCAAGGGTTTATGTAAAAGTATCAGTTTACAAATGGATGTAAAGCGGCAAAGACGGCACAGCAGGTGGGGACATGCAGAGAGAGAAAGTAGGGCGACACTGATGGAGAGTAACTGAGAGCTGTCTTCACTTTGTGGACCAAGTGCCTGCCGAGACCTCAGTTCACACACTGGTTGTCTCATCTAGAACGATTATCTTCTGTCTTTCTCTGTCACCGCCTCTGTCTTTCCTTTCGTACGCCAATTTCCTCACTCTCTGTCTCACATACATATTCTCCCTCACACGCCTTCCGGGTTCTCTTCCCTGCTGTTCATCTCTGTGGCATTTTTCTCTGACACCAGAGCACAAGACACACCTGAGACTTCTGCTTTATTCTCCTGCTCGTACTTCATCTCAGTAGGGTGTGCTTCGCGATCTTTGTTACTGTGTGCACTACAGAGGAAGATGGAGCAGGAGAGGATGCAGGCTCACGAACCATGGCTGCAACTGGCCGACTGAATAGAGAGATCACTGGTTCGAAAAGATGAAATGTCTGTCAACAGCCCTCGGAGCACAACCCGTTCATTAAATCTAGATTCTAGGAGTAGCTAAATCATCGAAATGTAACATGAGTCAATGGAGGGTCATACGGAGGGTTACTAGCAGTCTCTTGATAAATGTGTTCCACCTTTTACTTTGCTTATAAAGTCCTTAAGGAGTACTATCATAACCCAAGTGTTTGGTGTAACAAACACTGATGTACTAATTCATCATGTCCAGTTTATTTCAGACTATCCTACGTAACAGAGAGATAAAATTATCTTCATAATGATCATCAAGATTGCATCATTATGTCTTCTCAATGTTATCAGCGGGAGAATGCACATCGTCTCGTTTCCCTCTCGTATAACTTGTAGTAGTAGTTTCTGATATTACTTACTAATAGATGGGATTTGATGTTGGACCCCAGCTGATTTCCTACATCCTAAGAGTATCCCAGTGATTTAGCATTACACGGTTAACTCACGATAGACAATTTTAAAAGAAGGATCAAGATTGAGTCGGAGTTATCATCTTTTTTTTTCCAACTGTCCTTCTTCCTTGTCAAATCTTGGTGTCTACATTACCCATGATGCAACTTCATCACGAGAAGCTAATGTAGCCTGTAGTGTCAAGCTGAGATGAGGAGTATGTCGTGGTTTCAGTTTTAGTGTGTTATGGTGTTGAGTTCTAGTTTATATTCCTGTGTTTGTTACTTCCTGTGTTATGGTTTGAGTTTGTGGTTTATATTCCTGTGTTTGTTGCTTCCTGTGTCATGGTTTGAGTTTGTAGTTTATACTCCTGTGTTTGTTGCTTCCTGTGTTATGGTTTGAGTTTTTAGTTTATATTCCTGTGTTTGTTGCTTCCTGTGTTATGCTTTGAGTTTTTAGTTTATATTCCTGTGTTTGTTGCTTCCTGTGTTATGGTTTGAGTTTGTAGTTTATATTCCTGTGTTTTTTACTTCCTGTGTTATGGTTTGAGTTTGTGGTTTATATTCCTGTGTTTGTTACTTCCTGTGTTATGGTTTGAGTTTGT
>JBBPCS010003337.1:0-12409 GCA_037974645.1 Hollardia meadi
AATCCCCCCCCCCCCCCCCCCCCCCCTCCTCCTTCCCTTTGCTTCATTAGTTCATCTATTATTGTGCTGAAGCTTGAGGCTCTGGGGTGAATAGAGATAATCTCACTGGGGAGCCTGCCTTGCTCTCCACTTCCTTCCTGTCTGTGTGGTAGAGCAGCTCTGTCCCATGCAACCAGTAGACCGTGGCTGTATCCCAAATCTGGCAGGTGTGATAGAGGTGCACGAGCTACTCAGACCATGAGAATGTGACTGGCATGATGCTGGCGCCGGTATCATCAGACAGCTATACACAAGGCCCCTTCACCTGCCTCAGTCGAGACTTGTGCGAGACAAGCTGTGCCACCAGCTTATAATTTAGACAAGAGGGTGATGATGCATCGGTGATCGTTCACATCATTCACGTCCCATTTCATTATGCAGGTCATTACTCCCATGAGTTCACAAGGATGTGTGCATGCTGCATGTGTGCACAGGGGAAGCTAGAACATGAGCCCTGAACACATGTACCTAATAAAAGTGCCATGAAAATAGGTCAATCCCAATAAAAGACATCCAATCACCCATGATCTGTTATACTGTATGTTCTCTGCTTATAGAGACAGAAAAGGCCAGTAGCCCAAAAGGGCATTTTAGCAAAATGGCCTTTAACAAAAGCTTCTTTTAGCTTTTACTACAGTGCCCTTTTGTAAATCTTCATGCAAAATCAAAAATTCATTGATTTTACCCTTTTGACCTGCAGAACACGACTTGAGATCATGTCCTCAGAGGGCAACAACCCTCCTACTTCATTTCACTCATTTTTAAGGATTAACTGAGATCCACTTTTTATCTAATGAAATACTGAATGCCACATTTAATTAGATTATAAAGCTTGTCACAACCATTTCCCAAGATCAAATAGGAAATTATCATTTTATGTGTACTCTTCCTGTATAGGCTGTCTAAATGGCATGCTGATTCAGAGCAGAGGGTAAAATTTCTCAACCAAAGTAACATTTTCTTTCTGTCAAGTATGATAAATTTATAAAATGCAATGCATTGAAAGATTAGAGATTAAATTAGTTTTTCCACTCCTTTTTGGCTTACAAAAAAACTTTTTACATGGTTTGATTCACAAAAAAGCAAAGATGTCCAAAATATGAATATAAATTTGAGTAGCAGAAGTTAGTATTTTCTTCTGTCCTGCCCCATTAATTATCTCACAACCTCTCAGAAGTATATTGGGGCCCTTTTGAAAGGGGACCAGACTTCTTTTACTCTTAATACCTCGGTTTTTACACTGTTTTATTGGTACTTTCACTTAACTTAAGTTAAAGATCTGAATACCTTCTCCACTACAGGTGACAATATACAATAAACTTTCATACTATGAGATTTGATGATAATCTGTGTTCATATTTCCAATATCTCTTGCCTCGGACTTCCTATTGAATCAGCTGCAGAAGGATATGTACAGCCCATAATTTATCAACTTCTCAGCCCAGACTGCAGCTGCCCAGACCCAAAACGTTATTATGTCTAAGCTAGATAAGCGGCACAAGGGAGTGTTAGGTTAGGTTGGTAAACTACATACCTTCTTTTCCTCCATTACTCCCAGTGTAAACACGAAACCATCCCTGTCCACTGAGGCAAGAGGAAGAGGCTGGGTGCCAGGTGCCCACACAGTTACAGTATTTACTCCTGATGCCTGTGCTGACAGTTGCTCAGCTTTCCTAAGCTGTTGTCAAGTATGACCACTGCACCCACACCAGGGGAAACAATGGAGGAGCCCAGTTTTACTGGTGTCCAGCTATTTTGAACTACCAATGTAGACCAGGGCTATGGCTTGTGTCTCACTCAAACTGGTAACTCAAGTGTCACTGAACTACAAGCAACTGGGCAAGTTTTAACACACTGAGACATAACTGGTTTCCCAGTCCTCGTGTGCTGTGCCACTGGGCAGACATATTGTACAGAAAACTGTGTGCAAATACTGCATGAGGTTATCTGTTATTACATCCCCCTGAGAGCAACATGCAGCATTTGTTTGTCAACTCTGACTAATGACATTGTTCTTTTATGATATAATACTAATTATAATAATATTACAGAAATATTAATTGTAAATAGAAACAGAATAGAACAGCAAGAGCTTTACTGTGGAAAACTAGTCTTTAGCTCATAAAGACATAAAATAGACACGCATATGAACATATTGAACAAGTAGATTACGGATTCAATTACATCACTATAGGAAATAATCTGAATGGAGTCTTAACGATGAATTCACCATTTTATCCACAGGTTTTCTTTTCCCAAGCCATTTGCAGTGCTGACCTCTCAGATTGTAAACAGTATCATGTCAGTGTACCAAGAGGCCACCAAGAACCTGCTACCAACCCCCACAAAGTCCCATTACTTATGCAATATCTCCCAGGTCATCCAGGGCATCTGCCTGTCGCAACCAGAGACTGCAGATGAACCGTCTGTCATCAAACGCCTCTGGATGAATGAGGTAATGTTTTATACAACCAGTGGAAAATATCTGACGGCTAAAGTAACTGAAATGTGCAAATATCATGAAAATATATCATGAAACATCATAACAAATGAGATAGAAATATCATGAAAATATAAAAAAGCGCTGCAGTCAAGCTGACCCCTGCCTGTTAGACATGGCATTTCTTTGGAACTTCCTGTTTTGCCATTTGTAGTTTTCTCTCACACTCACTCTTTCTTTGTCTTGTTGATCCTCAGGTCCCCAGGGTTTACTATGATCGACTGGTTCCCGACGCAGATTGCTCCTGGCTTGTAAGCCATTTACAGGTGGTATCTCAGAGTCACATGAAGGAAAACTTCCATCTTCTCTTCCAGCATCTGGACCAGGACCAAGATGGAAACGACCTGTGCAGCCTCATGTTCTGCGACCTTCATGACCCCAAGGGTGAGGACCGCAACTGCCGCGAGGTGCGCAACCTCGACCACCTCCGACAGGTTAGGGTTAGGAGGAGGAGTTCAACAACATTAACAAAGCAGCCATGAACCTGGTGCTATTCCGTTTTGTCATTGAACACGTGTGCCGCATTTCCTGCATCCTCAAGCAGCCAAGTGGCCACGCCCTGCCAGTGGGTGTGGGGGCGGGAACGGCTGTAGGTCTCTGACCCGGCTGGCTGCCTACATGGCTAAGGCAGAGCTTTTCCAGGTGGAAATCTCCAAGACCTACGGAACAACTGAATGGCACGATGGCCTGATGGAAAGAATTATGGCTGTGTAGATTGAGAGATGGATGAATGGTTGATAAATACCTCATTGGACAAATATTGTTGATGTGGATAGATATATTGCTGATACAAACAGAAAATGTGCAAATGGGTTCTATTTTACAAAGTCAGTACATAAACACAGACCATTCTGTTACCTTTTGGTTGTTTACAGATGCCTAACCTGTTTGCTGTTGACGAGAAGCAGGAAATATGTGAGCAAATGTGTGTGCTGGACCGGCAGCGTGACTGGGACTGACTGACGGATGGCAGCCCCTTGACCCTTTTTCAACATGTTTGTAGAGCGCTGTCGCACACAGCTGCATGTGTTGTTGGCCATGAGTCACATTGGAGACGCCTTTAGGAACCATTTGAGACGTTTGACCCGCTCTCATTAACTGCTGCACCATTAACTGATTCCAGGTGTGTGTATGTATGTTGCATGAGTTCTGGTATGCTGGCGGTCACACTAAAAGATGCCTCAGGTAGTTAATCAGAGAAAAATTCAAATTTGTGTTTTTATACTTCAATCATTAACGTAATGTATGATGGATCTCAGCCCAAATCTTTCTTCAGGCTTCCTGGTGACATTACCAGACTGGCATAACAGCATGTTTCATTCATTATCAGACCTGGCCTGAGGACGCCCTGCAGGCAGTGGCCTGTCGCTTCCTGGAGGGTGTTGAGATGACAGATGAGTCCCGAGAAGGCTGCATCAACATGTGCAAGAGCTTCCACACCACCAGAGAACTATCAGTTTGCTTTTTGGCCGAGTTGCAGCGCCACAACTACGTCACCCCAACCTCATACCTGGAAGTCATTTCCACCTTCAAGGCCTTGCTGAACACAAAAGGAGCGTAAGATTTAAGACATACTGCATGTGTACACGCTCATTTTAACTATTATTTTTTAAAATGCTGATGTTGTTGTTGAAGGTTTTTTGGCATCTGATTAAATCAATATCAAAAATTAGGCACAATTGCTGAACTTAAATTAACATTTATTTAAGGCTGTTGTCTGCATTGTCTCTGTTTTCTTAAGTAGATCTGAACTCTGTCTGCAGTACACTCACAAATAAAAAAATTATCTAAAACTAATAACTAAATAAATGTCCACAGGTAATCAAAACAACTAAATTTGTAAAGAAATGTATGAATAGAAACTAAAGTTATAGTGCAGTTAACAATATCATTTATCAGCACATTTAATAAACATTTATTTAACAATGTATTATTCACTTGAATACAGAAAAATATATTTTTAAAAACAGAAAAATGTGCACTGTCTCTAAACTGTTTGCAGACATTATTTATCTCAAAATACTTGATATTGGCCCAATTAATTGGATGATTAATCAGTCTACCACTACTCCCGATGCTACTTTAGCTAAAAAAAAACATGATTCTAGATCGTTTCCTATAGCTATAAAGCTCTTGAATTGGAAACAGGTCCAATAAGACCAGATCAGCACACAGATACAACAGAAAAGTTCAATTTCCCATGTCCATTTTCTCACTGTCCTTTACCCAGTGAGGCGATGAAGCTGAAACACTGCTATGAGGTGGGCCTTGAGAAGCGCGAGTCAGCAGCAGACCAATTGGGCTCTATGCAACCTGAGCTGGAGGCTCTACAGCCACAGCTGCTTGTGGCCAGCAAGGAGGTAGATGAGATGATGGTGGTGATTGAGCATGAATCTGTGGAGGTGGCTAAGACAGAGAGGGTGGTGAAAGTGGATGAGGCCGTGTGGCCAACGAACAAGCCATGGCTGCCAGGCCATCAAGGATCTCATCGCCATCATCCGCAACAGTTACATTACCAACCCAGACTTTGTACCAGAGAAGATTCGATGAAGCACTGCAGCCAGGAATAAAACACTTTTCATGGCCAGTTCTCCATCACATTGCTACACTTTCCACATTCGTCTCAATCGCTTACCTGGGAACTGTGGGAAGAAGCGGACACTGAGGGGATGGGCTTATGCAATGTTTTTTAGCTCGATGACTATTGGTTATCCAGTTTCAACATAGAAAACGTCTAAAATTCGTACTAGCTCGTAAGCTAGGCCATCTTGTGGTGAGGGGGGTAGAGGAACGGCAGTAGTAAGCGACTTCAGATTTTAACAGCTTTTATTTTACACCTCCTAGTTTATAAAAAAAACCCAACACACATTAAAAATGCATTTTCATGATATGGGACCTTTAAATGAAAAAGAGATAGATTTGAATCAACACTGCATCTTTTTCGCTCAACCCCTCGTGTGTGTTTGAATAGGCTATTGTCGGACATTAGACCATTCCTCAGACTATTCCTGTATGAGAACAATTCACCTATTTTTATTGTGCGTGAACATACAATCAGCTTTACTGCTGTAAGTCAAGTATTATCTAACTAAACATTACTACTTTCTGTGTGTGGGTAAATTCAAACATTTTGAATATGTATTTAGTAGTAAAGTATTTGATTGATAATTAGTAACTGTATAACATCTACATCAAGCATCTACAGGCATGCTGTTAAGGGAGAGCCAGGAATATGAGGGAGCGGGTTGGCCCCAGGTGCAGACTCAGGAGGCAAAAAGGGTTCAATAAACTGATTTATTCACTAAAGGCAAACTAAAAAGATCAAAGGCAGGCAAGGGTCAAAAAAACCAATAACTTAGTAAATAACAAAAATCCAAAAACCAAACGGAGTCCAAAACTTAGAAGCAAAAAACAAACGAAGAGCACAAGACAGACAGGCAGGAACAGAGGTACACATGGTAACATGCACAATAAACTGACAAGGACAAAAAGGAAACTCACAGACTTTAAAGGGCAGGTAACAAGGAACAGGTGAAACTAATCAGGGCGGGGCGGACAATCAGGAGGGAAAAGAACAACGAGAGGAAGTGTAAAGCCAGACAAGATACAAGAGGAAAGGACTACAACATAAAACAGGAAATAAACTAGAAACTCACATAACAGAGGAAGTAACTTACAAATATAAACTGCAAAGTCAAAACCATAATACAGGAAAATAACACTAACACCCTTAACACTGAAACCCTGACACATGCACTGTAAAAAAAAAAAAAGATATGTAATTATGAACATCTTTTACTATGCTATATATTTCTTTGTGTGCTCATTGGGGGAAAAAAAAAACTTAGTGTAAAGCCCTGCAAGATGTAAATCATTTAAAGGGAAATGTTCACGTCATTACTGTTCATTGATAAGTTACAAGTTATAATTGTTTTTTGGTCATTTATGGCAGCAGATAAACTGAGTATAGGTGTAAAGATGAACTAGGTTTCAGACCATATTCTATGGCATACAGTATTTTGACAGCACTGTCTCCATAATCACAGCGTTAGTTTGAAATGCTTTGCGCGTCCTTCAGAGTAGCCAAGGAGGTGCAGCAGCTCCCAAGAAGGAGGACCTGGCACAGGCAAAGCAGGCTGCCCTCAAACAAGTCCAAGATAAACTCGCAAAGCTTCAGGAGACTTTGGATGCAAACAAAAACAAGAAAGCTGACCTGAAGAATCAGGTTTGAGGTAGTTATAGATTTTGTTTCACAGTTTTCATCATTTGAGGTGAAAAAGCTCAACTGGATCAATTGAAATGTGTCTCGCTATGGAATGAAAGAAATAAAGTGTAACTACAGTTCCACATGAAATCTGAGAAATGAAATGAAATTTTATTTATGTAGCACCAATTCACAATAAAAGTTACCTCACGACACTTTACATGTAGAGTAGATCTAGACCACACTCTTATTATTAATTAATTTAATTATTAAAGTCGTGAGCTGAAATGAAAAATGTCTTTGTAACCCTTTTAGATCACATCCCTGGTCGTGTTGTGCACCAATTTAACAATGTATGCCAAAAAAATTACAAAAATCTAATTTCTTCATATTTTTATATCAAAATCGCTAAAAATCCAATCCAGTTATCTTCCTGTAAAACAAAAACGTAATGCGTGCTTAGGTAAACTAGTACCAACTGATTTCAACCAATTATATCATGACATCCACCTGTCAATTAATCTTCAACTTTTAGCGGCACAGAGCTAAGATTCAGTGGTTAGCTACCTAGCAACAGTATGGTACGTTGGTGTGTTTTCAACATTCCAATCAAATTCCCCCAAACATTATGTCCCGCCTTCCTGTCCTGTTTCACTAGGAAATACGTCACTGTACGGAAGTTAGATACTCTTGAAATGCCATTTCAGCTCGACTTTAATTATGATAACATGATAACAAAGAGGAGAATGTGCCATTGACAGAACAGCCAGGCAAATATAACTGACTCATAACGTATTGAGGCCACTGATAGACCAAACAGCTTGCCCAAAGCAGTGAATCTGTTCCTTGACCTGGTAAAACAGCCACAGTGCCACAGATGTTTGCTTTCCTCCTCTGATGATGTCCTCCAGGTGGATCTGTGCAGGAAGAAGCTGGAGCGAGCTGAGCAGCTCATTGCAGGCCCGGGTGGAGAAAGGACAACAAGCTCTACAACAACCTGACTGAGGACGTCCTTATCTGAGCGGGCATAGGGGCTCACCTGGAAGCCTTCACCCCCAGCTACAGACAGGTGAGCTGAGGGACCAGATGTTGCATCCTTGAAAGTTGATAATAACTAAGTATTACTTAACGTTTAACTTCTTGAAAAATCTGAGGCACTCAGGAGGTGACAATTTAAAAAGCCTTTATTGAGTCATGGCTAATTTAGTAGTTAAAAACAGACATGCCAACGCGTTTCAGCCTTCGAGGCCTTCACCAGGGCAAATACAAAATTGTTGCTGAAGGGCTGTTTGCCTTATACAGGTGGGCAATTAGTCACATGATCAGGAGATAGTCTCAAGATTGGTGTAGACAGGTGGAGTCACATGACCCACTATTCTGCAGAGGAAACCACACATTAAAAATCTCACACTATATCAACAATAACCATATAGAAATATCTTAAAACATCTAATATTTAGAGTGCCTCAGATTTTTCAATAAGTTAAACTTTGGATCCCCTACTTGAAGAGCACCAGAGGTACAGTACATACCTTTTTCCAAACCCAAGCTGATTGCTTTGCGACTTATTACATAAGGTTATTTAAACAAACAGTATGTAATTACTGCCACTAGGGCTCTCTCGATATAAACAAAAACAGAAGGTGTAAGTTGCATGGGATCATGGGAGTTTTTGTCTCTATTGTTCAACAGTCACCACTGCTGATGAAAATCTATCCAACGTGACTCAGGCAGAAATGTTCTTAGGGTTAGTTTACCAGCTTCCTTCCTCACTCTCTGACTCTCTCCTGGACGTTATAGCGACACATTTCAAATAAAACTATGAATTTCTCTGGGTTTGAACATTGTTAGAAACATTTGGGATAATGTAAGTACACAACTAAAAATATATAGCAAAGTTCTACAAGCTGTTAGACATTTTAATGTGGAAATGTTAACTATTATATCTTAAAAAACCTGCACCTGCATAGATTCTTGAGGTGCATGAACCTTTTCACCGTTAGTACACACTTGTGGTACAGTACTGTATTTTCCCTGTAAGTCTATGTTCGGAGAGACATTGCTGCTACATTTGGAGTTAACATTTTCATTAATTGTGAGGGTAATGAGTTGTTTCTGTTAAGCACACTGTGACCGATGCAAATCCCAGCACTATTAGACCAATAAAAGCCGAATGCTTTGAGAGCAGTTTAATGGAAAGTAAACACTCTGGAGGTACCGAGGCACTCTGCTTTTTTACTTGTGCTCAGCCTCATATCTCTCTATAACTAAGCCAGTGTTTAAAGGTCATCTGTTATGATTTGTCACACGGAGGGTCATTGTGATTCAGGTAAACAGAAAGCAGGAGGGTGCATTCGTTATTTTTTGTCATTTAAGGGCATGATTGTATGTGCGAATGGGAATGTGCGTCATTGGTTATGCATCTCTTTAAGTTGTACTGTCCACATGTGCCTTATTGCTTTATAATCACCTGTTTACAAGAATCTCTACATTTATGTGTACAATTGAATTTTTTTTGTACATGTATATGCTCTTTCTTGTTCATTTGTATGTTTAATAATGAGCACATAGAGAAAAGTGAACATGCTTCTCTCCAGGATCAGACCAGAGGAGTGGATGAATCTTGTCTCTGATAAAGTCTCTGGGCGATCCGGTAAAGATCCGTGCGTGGACCGTTGCTGGCCTACCATCAGACAGTTTCTCTACAGATAAAGGTATCATAATCTCATGAATGTATCAATATTTCCTTAGTACTCAGCGTTGTAATGCCAAGAGTAATGCACCAACTTCACGTCTCAAGCAGCACTTTTGCTGCCCCTGATTTGAGTTATTTAATAATGAGCATCTGCCGACAGCCAGTGTTGATACAAAATGTATATTTCCTACACAATCAAGCTGTGCAGCGAAGTGCAAAATAAAGCTGTACTTGAATTAGGGATGCATATGCATGGGAAATATATATCATCGCCTATCGGCCGATAATTAAATTATAGCTGAAAAATAGAGCCGATAATACAAAGCCAAATTGCTTTCATCCATAAGCATAGCATATACACACTCTGATACAGTAGGTGGCAGTGTGCACCTTCAAAGTTGGTTTGCAATCTGCCAATAGAGAGGAAGAAGAAGAAGAAGTGCAGCATAGAGAGCCAGACATGTAGTCATCAACGTTTTTTTACAATGTGATGACATGTTCCACAAGGGTTCAGAGAGGAGGGAAAAAGTCTACGTGTTTCAACAGAACAAATCTTATTAGAGCTGTGGAATATTAAATCATCCATCTTTGCTCACTACATCTTAGCCTTTCTTACCCTCAGCTGTGCAAAAACTACAAGTTATGAGCTTCTTGTTAAAATACAAAAAAAGTGAAATTATCAGTTATCTTATCGGTATCGGCCATGAGAAGCAGGTAATTATCATTTATCGGCATCGGTTGATAAAAATACATATTGGGCATCACTAACTTGAACGTTGTGGACAAGGTTTTGTTTCAACATTAGATAATGACATGAACACAAGCTGAAAACTGAATTTCAAAGGCACTTTTCTTTCTTTTTTTTTTACAAGCAGTATTTTTATACCTGGGAAATTGTTGCTAGAAGAGAGGCAATTTTTTTTTAAAAACTCAAATACTCTGATCTCAGATCATGTTCCAGTGTTTTAACAGAGTGTAGTTGTGTGTTTACGACAGCTGGTGTATCTGGATCACAATGGGTTACAATGAAATAAAGGATCATGATTAGATCGCCCATTCCTGCATCAGTCTACCTTAATGAAAAAGGAGACCATTGTACGGACAGTGTAGTAACATTGTCTGATTTAACCTTTAAGTGCAGTAAAAACAACATCTGCTTGTTTGTGTAAATGAAGCAGCAACATTGCTTTTTAATCACAATACTGTGGCCCCCAGTGTGGCTCCCCAACTGTGAGCTATCTGACTGTGCTCAGAGTGAATGTTCCACCTCTCTACATCTCAGTTCTTGTCCTCCAACAACCCCCCCTGCTGTTGTGATATCTCATGGTTAACAGGTACAGGATCTCTCACTCTGACAACCACTGTGTGTGTGTGTGTGTGTTTGTGTTTGCAGTAACGCCAGGCGGTGGCCCCTGATGATTGATCCCCAGGGCCAGGCCAACAAGTGGGTGAAAAACATGGAGAAGGCCAATAGCCTGCATATAATTAAACTGAGTGATGCTGACTTTGTACGCACTCTGGAGAACTGCTTCCAGTTTGGCACGCCAGGTAAGCACAGATATTTCTCTGGTCCGATGCCCCTGCTGTCGCTGCCTGGTCTCTCTCTCTCTCTCTCTCTGTGTGTGTGTGTGTGTCTACCCAGAGAACAATGACATTGTTGCAGTTCATGTTACCGCCTGCAGGGGTCTCTCTTCACCACAGGGACTAATAATGGCTCTGCTAAGAATGTTTTTCTTCTTTGTTCTCTGTTGTGCAGAGGGAACATTCATATGAGCAATATTTCAGAGATGTTCCAACGACCCTTTATGCCGACTGCTCTGTCAGTGTGCCAAACTACTGTAAATCATACAGAATCACAAGAGAAATCAATCTTGTCTTCTGCACTAACATTTTCCTGACCTGCATCAGGGTCATATTTTGTTGTGAGACATGACTAGTTAAGGCTTCTTTTTTCCCCCCCAGTGAGTATACTTCAAACTTTTGTCTGATAGGATTTTTACAGGGTATAAGAGGGAACAGCAAGAGATGAATTAGAGTTGGAAACAGACAGCGGCAGCTATACAGCCATTAAAAAGACATCTAAATAATGAACCAGCTCAGGCAGCCATTGGGTCTTTGCTTACTGGCAGACTGCAAGGCTAACAGTTCAGAGCGAAGCTTGCCCTTGCAGGGTGTAAAATAGTCCCCGGAGGCTGCACTTCCACCCTCCACGGCCCTTTCTCTTCCTTCACAGTTACTGTTTCCTTGCTGTTTATATTGCAGCAGATAATTCGAATGATGTGCTAGTATTCTTGATTTTACTGTGGTTGAACTCATGTTTCTCTGTCCTCTTGAAGGTCCTGTTTAATCTCTTGAAATATTATTGATATTGATGTGATAATTTGGAGGAGGTCGACCTGCTTTGATTTCAGTTGATCAGCTGTTACTGGCACTGAATGCTGCATAAACATGTAGTTACTACCTCAAGGCATAATGTCAATTATAGATGTTAACATGAGAACAGCATTATCATACTTAATGTGAAATCCCATTAATAATGATGAAATGGAAACAAGGCATCTGTAACTGCTAACTTTACTTGCTTCACAAATTTCTTAGTATTGCATTTGTATACACACATTCATGGAGCTGAGAGAAGCCGAGGGTTTAGCTCTTAAACGTGTTGTAATGTCACAGCGATGTAGGGCACAGTATTCAGCTGCAGTAAATGTATCATACTTAAAAACTGAGGATATATCAGTACAACTAAAGTTTGTGAACGGTCTCAGACAAAAGACATTTTAATGTTTTATTAATAGTATTTAATTTGAAGCGGAATTTGTACACAATGACGGGTAGGGCTGCAAAATATTAGGAAAAAACTGAAATTGTGATATCTTTTATATATATATACTGTATATCAAATCAAATCAAATCAAATTTTATTTGTATAGCGCCAATTCACAACAAAGTTATCTCATGACACTTAACA
>JBBPCS010003338.1:0-12407 GCA_037974645.1 Hollardia meadi
TATTTACATTTGAAATTTGGGTTTTATGTGATGAAAGGATAAGTTTCCTTTTGATAGGAAATTATTGTGTTTCCTCTGATGAAATGTGTTGAGGTTGGATGTTCTTCAGTCCAGAAACTTGTATGAATTGGATCGGAAGTAAACTGCTATCACAACCCTGAATAAATTATGCTTATCGGTTACACTACGCCTAGCGTCGACGATGCGCGTTCATGCTGACACATTAAAACAGGTCGAATTACATCAACAATCCGTTATTTATGATTTATAATCAGTGTAATACACAAGTGAAAACATATCAGTAATACTTTGACATATTTTACAAAATCGAACAAAACATTTTTAGTAACTAAAAGGAGGAATTTTAGCCTGCATGAGTGATTTATAGGTGCACTGTACATAAACAAATAGCACTACCTGTGTTTGAGCACTCCTATGCAGCGCTCAATGATCGTCTCGTCCGAGCCCGATCTTGAAGGGCCAGAGAAACTCGCCGTATCGCCCGGCATGCTGTACTTCTGCTGACATTAACCATATCAGCCATGGCATTTTGGAAAGATCCACTGGCATAAAATCGAAGAGAAATTAGCAGCTGCTAATGAGTTCTGTCTCCATAAATATCCAGCGGATTGGTGCGGTCTCTCATAACTCTTTCACGCCTGATTGCCCGCTCATCATCCAGCCTGTATATTAGACGCGCCATCATATCTACTTTTTATTTTCACCATGGAAACCAGTCAAGACTTTTCAGTTTACACCTACCTTTGACTAGGCGTAAGATTTTGTCTCAGACATAGCACTACGCCCAGATGGTGCAACAGGTATAAATTCTATGTTGGGCTTCAAGTGCATTTTACGTCCAGCCTAGTCTTACGACCAGGTGTACATCCAGCTGGTGCAACCGCCCCCTGAGGTTTAACCAAAAGCTTTCACATCTGATTGTCAATCATTCCTTGTCAGGACATACATTCTTTAAGGACATGTTGAGTGTCTGGTTTGACACCTTTACTGCTTGTGAGAGGAAGATAGTGCTTTTCACCCGGTCAGGACAGTCTTAGTAAGGAGGTGATCTTAATCCTTTTGTTGGGATTCCCAGATAACGACAGGAAACATTTGGTTCCCCACTGGACGGGTCAAGAGTTCACTCACCCAAGGAGAAGAAACTCAACATGTTAGGGAGGCCTTGTACTGCTACACTTCTGTAACTAATCTGAATCACTATGTAACACAGATTTGCCAAGCAAACCTATATAATATATTCAAAGTAAGAAAAATAAAAAATTTCAAGCTTTATTTTCACTGAGATGAAAACAGTAGTCACACCCATTACAACACGCTTTCACACAAGTACAAATGTAACTATTACAGTGGCTACATACAGTATACTTGCTGTTGATTTGTTAGACATCCCACAACATTCCAACTCATTTTCATCCCACAATGAAATAAAGCTTGACAAATTGTATTTTGTATTTGGGGCAGTGTACTTAATAATCATTTATAATACAGTATAGATTATTTTAAAAGCATAAAAATGAATTAAACTTTACTTACCACCAACAATGAAATGGGAAACATTTTACAATAAGGGCACATTAATGCAATTAATGCAGTAATAAGCATTAACTAACATCTATTTAACAGCAGATAACTAATGTGTCTAGTATTATTATTAGTAGTAGTATTTACTAGTGGAGTTCATGTTAACAAAGGTATTAATGTATACATGATTTAACTGTTTCTGAAGATGCAATTAACATTAGCTACCGTAATCAAGACTCATATGTATTATCTTTATAATATATTATTATATATTATCTCATGTAATGGTCATCATACAACACAAGATTATATAATGAAACATAAGTAGTTCCCTTAGCTACATACAAAAATATAAAAAGCTAATTAATAAATAATCATATAACAAAAATAATTAAATTACCAAAAATAACCATTATAAATAACTATTTAAAGGTGGAGTGTAGAGGATGAATTGAGTAGTGTCACAGCTTGAGGAAAAAAGCTGCTCCGTAGTTTGGTGGTACAGCAGCAGATTCTTGTGTATCTTTTGCCAGGTGGCAGCAGGGTGAACAGGCTGGTGGTGCTGGGGTGGATGTTGTCTTTTAGTATCCTTTGGGCTCTGCGCAAGCACCTCACCTCACCAATATCACTGATGCTTGTTAGATGTGTACAAATGCTGTTCTGGGTGATTTTAATCACTCGCTGCAGAGGCATCTTGTGTGCACAAACTATACCAGTTTGTGATGTTTCCAGTCAGGATGCTTTCAATTGTTCCTCTGTAGAAGTTAACAAGAACTTGGCATGGAGATTTTGCCAAGTTGACCTAGTTTCCTAAGACCTCTGTGATGTTAATTCCCCAGAACCTAACACTGTTCACCCACTCCACCTCAGCTCGTGATGTAGACAGGGATGTGTGTCTTGTCTCCTTTTTTCTAAAGTCAACAATTTTGATTTTGCTGACACTGAGCAGCAGATTGTTCTCTATGCACCACTCTGCAAGACTGTTGATTTCCTCCTGATATGAACTCTCGTTGTTTGTAATCCAGCCGCTGATAGTTGTGTTGTTGGCATACTTCACAACAGAGTTCTCTCCATGTCTGGGATTGCTGTCATGGGTGTACAGTGCGAACAGGAGGGGGATAAGCACACAGCCCTGGGGGGCTCCGGTGTTTAACACTAGATTGGAGGAGGTGTGAACTGTCTGGGGTCTGTTTGCGAGGAAGTCCAGTATCCAATTGCAGAGTGTGATACTCAAGCCCAGAGTGTTAAGTTTTCGAATCAGTGTCATGGGGGAGATTGTATTGAATGCTGAGCTGAAATCCACAAACAGCATTCTGAAAGAAAAAAGTGGGTGTTGCTATTTTCACAGTGTGTGAAGACTAAGTGGAGGACAGTGGAGATGGCATCCTCTGTTGGCTCTAAAAGCAAACTGGTGAGGGTCCAGGCAGGCTGGCTGCACTTCATTAGAATGCGGTATACAGTACGGTAGTCATTTAGACTAGACACTGCAGACGTGTTGGGTACAGGGACAATGGTAGCTGTCTTGAAGCAGGTGAGA
Organism: Hollardia meadi; assembly: GCA_037974645.1. Classification (NCBI taxonomy): domain Eukaryota; kingdom Metazoa; phylum Chordata; class Actinopteri; order Tetraodontiformes; family Triacanthodidae; genus Hollardia; species Hollardia meadi. Next base: position 3,080 of record JBBPCS010003338.1, read on the forward strand.
ACAGTCTCCTGTGAGAGTGATATGTTAAAAATGTCAGCAGTAACATCAGCTAGCTTATTGGCACATGTTTTGTTAGACCAGGGATGCTAGACCCAGCAGCTTTTTACATATTCACTCTCAACAGGATTTTTATCACATCAGTAGTGGACATTTGCAGTGGCTGGTTCTCTATAATGGCTGAATAGATTTTATAGCTGACTCTTTGTTGAGCAAAGTGAGCATGAAATGTGTTGAGCTCATCTGGTAAATTGGCCTCACACATGCTCTTTCTTTTGTAGCCTGCAATATTTTGACCCGCCAGCCACATTTTCTCCCTTGTTTGTGTTGAGGTCTCTCTCCAGTCTCTGCTGATGTCTCTTCTTTGCCACCTTGATGCCAGTTTCAGTCTTGCTCTGGCAGTGTGTATGCTTCCTTGTCACCTGACCGAAAGGCAGCTGTTTTGGCTCTACATAGATCCCTCACGGTTTCCTCCACCCTGCACCATCAAGACTTCACAGCAACGACTGAATTCTTCACTGGAAGTGCAACTCTCCAGCCTCGTTCACCTCCTCACAGACTGAATCGCTGGACAAAAAGACATCTTTCCTTCCAAGGACTGGTAATGTTAACCTGGGCCTAGCATACAGCATAGCATAGCACGGCTAAGCACAACACTGCTTAACTTGGTGAACTGAAAGATACATGTACATGTAATGAATGGATTTGACTTTTCATTGTGAACTGTATTGTTGTGACCCCAGTCAGGTTATTAATAGGCGGCTTAGTTAGCTTCACACACAGACTCAGGGTCTTGCATGCAACTAACCATCCTCTTGACTAACCTGGCACCACAATCTCACACACATACTGTTTCACATACTTTAACACACACGCGTGGCCTTCCCCTCACCTGTTGGTCATTTGATCTTTGTTTCAGGCCCTGCGGCCTTTCAAACAGCCACCTCTGCTCGTTCACATACACATGCACACCCACTTGTATACCTGTATATACATTTTAGATTAGTTATTGTGTGTTTTCCACTTTTGTTGTTTGTTGAATAAATACCTTTGGACATACATGCTGTCTGTTTAATGTTGCACAAGAGTGAATGCTGCCAACCTCTACACTGTCAAGAACTCTAAATCCTTAGACTAGCTGTTGTACTCATGACACATAAAGGTAACCCCTCAATGAGTGAGATAAGGAAGATGGCACAGATGGCTTGGGAAGCTGTTGTCACTTCCAAGACAACTGTGCCTGCCAGTGTAAACACTGAAGCAGCACAAAGACCCACTATATCATACATTATACAGTATTTTACAAAACTGTTTATTTATTTTTTTATATCTAAATGTGCACAAGAATTCACAAATACAAAACCTTAAAATTAAAATTCATAATTTCATTGACCAGTTACATATGAACATCACAGAGCCAGAGGTGCAGAGGCCCTAATGTTTTTGATCAGATATATTTCTCAAATGAATCAATCAATTTTTGAGGGCCTAAACATGCACAACAACAACCCATAAAACTTTCACACTTCACACATGAAAAATTCTGTATTTATTGGTTTTGAAAATGGGCCCAGTAACGCCCTCTAAAGTCTACTCTTTCACATACATGTATGAAATTAGTGCAGGTATGTGTATCAGACCAAGATCTACAAAAAAGGCTGGTGGTCCATGATGTCAACCCAACAGGAAGTCGGCCACTTCAAATTGTGTTACCATTGTTATGATTCACACACTTTGTATTTTAACAAACTTCTCTTCTGATCCAATCAACTTCAAATTTGTTCAGGGCAATCTTAACTACTGGAGGATAAAGTTATTAAAAGCCTGAGTTTTTGTTGATTGGTGTAGCTCTGACGGCGTAGCAAATTTTGATGTTTCACTATGAAACAGGAAGTTATTATAACTCCACCCTACATGGTCCAATCTGATCGAAACTTCACATACAGGGGAAGGATAAAAGTCCAGGCCTGAACCATTGACATAAATAAAGATGGACAATGTGTCTCCACTTCCTCCCATTGTACAAAAGTGAAGTCAAAATATCTGGAATACGGGCCCTGCCATCTTGCGCTGGTGACGTCGTTCGGAGCCAGAGGCTGAGCAGTAGCGACCGGGCAGCGGAGCTGCAGTATCGAGGTCCCACCCATACGCTGGCCCGCCCAATCGCGAGCAGGGCTCAGCTGTCAATCATGAGGTTTCATCCCTTTTTTATAGCATTAAATAACTAATTAAATCCAAACTGATCAGAAAAATGAACACTTGCGCATACAGCAGCATAAGAACTATATAATGACAGAAACCATCTTTGGAAAACATTTATTTGACGTGTACTTTGAGTTTTTAGTTTGGCCCTGCTACCTGAAATCATCAGGAGGAGGGGTTTATGACCTATACTGCAGCCTACCACCAGGGGGTGATCAAGATGTTTTGGCTTCACTTTTGGGGAGCTCTCATGTCATCCATCTTTATATACAGTCAATGGCCTGAACACATCTACGTGACAATATTCAGTTAAAGTAATAGTCCCACCTACTGGCAACAGGAAATTACATGTTTTATACTTTGATGTACTACGCCTAGCTGCTTGCCCAGATCAATCTAAAATGTAGTCCTAAAAGCCAGAGGACCTTGATGATGCTTTATTGTTAATATTGTGAGTATCAAACAGGCTTCCTGTGGCGGTACGGCAAATGTCGATTTTTGCCAGGACACAGGAAATTGTACTCCACTGTCCATGGTTCAATCTGCACATAACTTGACATGATGGCTAAGAGCCATGGGTGTCGAAAAATGTCTCACTAGCGCCCCCTAAACTACAGCGCCTGGGACTAGTTTCACCTTCATGCACAAAATTCGGTCAGCATGTGTATCAGACCTACTGTAGATCTACAAAAAAGCCTCTTGAAGCCATGACCTAAACCCAACAGAAAGTCAGCCATTTTGTTTTTTGTGCCCATTTTTGCCGATTTACACGCTTTCTATTTTAATGAACTCCTCTTAGAGACTTCATCCAATCAACTTTAAATTTGGTCAGGACAATGTCTACCCCATGAGCATAATATCACAAAAAAAAAATCAAAAGCCTGAGTGTTGAACAGTGTATTCATGGTGGCATGGCAAATTTAGACATGTCGCAATGAAACAAGAAGTTGTTATAGCTCCACTGTACATGGTCCGATCTGACCAAAACTTCACATGTAGAATAAGAGTCGAGGCCTGAACACATCTACATGGCAATATTCATCAATAGCCATAGCGCCACCTACTGGCAAACGGAAAGGACATATTTTATACTTTTATGTACTCCTCCTAGCTGGTTGACCAGATCAGCATAAAATTTGGTTTGGAAAGCCCTAGGACATTTATTATGTTTCATTGTTAATATTGTGAGTTTTCGTTAAACAGGTCATATTTCGGCATGCCACAGGAAATTGTTAAGACTCCACAAGATCCAATCTGTGCTAAACTTCACATGGTGGATGAGAGTCCTGCCCTGAAGTTACCTACATGCCAATATTTAGCTACAGTCACAGCGCCATCTACTGGCCACAGAAAATCACAGTTTCTATATTCTCATGTGCTTATTACCTCCGCCAAGGACGTTATGTTTTCAGTGCCGTTTGCTTGTCTGTCTATTTGTCTTTCAGCAGGATTACACAAAAACTGCTGAACCAATTTTCCTGAAACTTGGTGGAAGGATGGGGCATGGGCCAATGAAGAACCCATTAAATACTGGTTCGGATCCAGAAATTTTTTTATCACTTTCTTTAACATTGCGAGATAGGGCATTTTTCAACATTTTCATAAATTTTCCATAGAATAATTCATGAATCTTGATTTTTTTAAAAATCTGGCATATTTAGAGGGCTGGTATCTCTGAGTCTGTACAGTTTAGTGCGGATCCAAATAAAAATCCAGATCTAGCGGATTTAAACGTGTTTTCATAGGTGGGTAGTCTTTTCCTGGCTGCTGTACGGTAACAAATAGCGCTAGAAACCTGCAACTACCACCAATGTGTCTAAGTTAATAGGGATTCAGTAAGGTACTAATTCTTACTAGGTTGATCAGATTCAGCTCAAATTTTGCCAGTTAAGCCATAACACCTCTATGATGCTTTATTATTAATATTGTGAGTGTTCATCGAATTGTGACACGTTATTCACCATGAAACAGGAAGTTAATGGAACTTCAGTGTACATTGTCCAATCTGGCCCAAATTTTACATTTGTTACTTTTAGCCCTGAAGACATTTGCATGCCATTTATGTGACATAGACATTGCGCCACCTTCTGGCAACAGAAAGTAAGCCTTTCATGACAAACGTCATTCCATTTACATGAAATTTTCAGTGTGTTCTCCGCTTCATATACTGGAACATAACGTGTAATTAGCGGGTGTTCTCTGTGATGTTCAAGTCCTTCGTGCAGTGTGAAGTACGCACATTTATTCATGTTTTACACCATGTTCCAGCTTTTTTGGAATCAGGGTTGTAAATGTTCACCGGCTACTTTCTAACTGTGTGTGTCTGCTTTTTGCTGCTGAGCAGATAGTGTACAGTGGGTTTTCGAGCTTTTTTCTTTGAAAACAACACTATGAGAGTGATGAAACTGAACCTAAACAGTAAAGTAGTGGCTTGGACAGATAAACAATGAGCTGAAAGAGGCTAAAATAGGGGGAAAATAAGGGAAGCTGCAGAGTTTGTTGATAATTCTGTGGGTTTATCACTACAAGCAACACCTTTCACATTATAAATAGTCACTTGATTTGTTGTCAGATATAAATATTGATTAGTGCACTTTACAGTTCATGGACAGGTTCTGTATTGTTATAAATAGTGGATAAGTGCAGCTTTGATTAAATTGTAGGTCATGTAGTTCAATGTCATTGCATAGGGTAAATACTGCATTATAATAGACAGAAACACATTTATTTACATTTACAATTTATTCCACAATATTGTTGCTGTATTGTATATAGACTTAGACATATTGTGCGTGTGTTCATATATTTATATATATATCTATATATATATATATACACACACATACAATATGTTTAAGTGGTCATTAACTTCCTTAGACGTAACAAAACATTTCTCCAGAACTACCTGTGTCCTGACATAACCTGACAGACTCACCGCAGACAGGAAGAAGACCATGCAGGACAGAGAGAAGCCACTGGTATAACCAAGATACCCTGCAGAACACAAGAACACAAGCCTCAGAGACACCTCAAAAATACATATGTAAACACTGTTTGAGTTCTCTCTTCTACAGGAGAGCAGAGAAGGCTGTATTATTCAATTTTGTATTCATTTTACACCATACAATACTATTTTACACCATACAATACAAGAAGACATTTTTTTCTAATGTCTTGAAATAATTAATGACTTGGTTGTACACAAACTGTCAAAAGCATTACTCTAAGGACATGTTGAGTATGATAAGGTTGAGGGACGTACCCAGATGTTTCATCAGGGCTAGTGGGAGGATGATGCAGGCAGTGACGATGATGATGAGGTAGTTTCCATTCATGAACCAGTCACTAGATGCAGAACACAAAACATCAGACACACAGCAAAGCATACACACAAATAGTGTAAAACTGTTTTTCAAACTGTATTTATAGCAAAAGCAATATCAGTTCTGTTGTAAAATAATTTTTTGATTAGTCCCAGGGGCAGGAAGTCAAATATTTTCTTCTATTTATTTACCACACTCAATCAATCAATTTTTCTATTGGCAGGTCATAAAAATTCACTACAACCAGGAGGTCACACCAAAGTTTAAATTTAGTCACAGTTTATTTTTTGAAGTGAAGTGGCTTTTTTTGACTGTTCACAGAAGAGAAGTGTGGGCCTAATGGGACTGGACCTTTTCACTATCAAGGATTCCTTTGTCAATTATACAACATTCTGTTGACCCTTTGATGTGAGGAAGAGAAACACACTCAGGTAAACCTAATAATACTGTGCTGTTACTGCTGTAACATTTAGTGGTTTTTGCCACCTAGTGGTGGATTCTGGTATAAGTTTCAGGTTTCATGGGACAGGAAGTATGTGCGTTTGCCATGGGATGAGTTGATGGACTTCTCTACAATTCACCTACATCTGCATTAATCTTTGTCTTTCATGGCATCGTCTGTATGTATACCTTTAATTTGATACTTATCATGAAGGACAATTCTATAGAATATCTAGCACAGTGGACAGTGCAAACATTAAAAACACATAAATGAGCCACTGTTCCTGCATTACTATAAACACATGCACTGTACTTTATTCTGACTCAATCCCACATACATCATGGTGAAGATGAAACTGATATTGAATTTCATACATTTTGTTGTATCAGAGTTGCAATTACTTACTCAGAGCTGGATGTCTGGCCAAGAAGGGCTTGAATGACCAGTGGTAACTCAGATTTTACTATGAAGAGGTAGCTAGACATAGCTGCAGGGGAGAAAAAGAAAAAATGTTGATTAGTGTGCTGTATTGGCAGCCTGTTTGTCCCTTTTGAGACATTGTAACGGCTTATTGTGCTATGTGCATATGTAACTAATTCACACTTTAGAATTGGAAACTAAATACACGCCAACATCCTGTCCTGAGGCCTTATTCATAAAATTGACCTAGGATCAGTTTTGATCTAAAGTAGATCTCAAGCAGAAAACCCTGTATAAGTAGTTATATACAGTATATAATCCAACATGGAAATGATCTTGTCTCTAAGCAAAGTCTAGACTTGACGCAAGTGATTTCCCTACTGGTGATGTAATGGTATTGCAGTTTAGGGCAGTATATGTCCAAGCCTGTGGTGAACTTTGCATGTGCTTTATGAACAATGTGATAAGAATTAAAGGTGTGAAGAATAAATTGCTAGACCAGTTGTTTCATCCTCTTTTGTCCATGGCAATTCCTGACTAAACCCTTATTTCTGCTGGCATTATATAAGGGGAAATCACAAGGCAGGTGCTGTCAATTTAAGTTGATTTGACATTTATAGATAGCAGGGGCTTAAGTTACAAATTCATGTTTAAAGAACCTGCTTAAGCAAGGTTTTTTATGCTGTGCATCTTTTATGAATATTTTAATGAATTTTTATAAATGAGGCCCCTGGTTTCATGTGTCCTCATAATTAGTTGTAGTACCGATTATTAGGAGTCCACAACAAAACTGGTGATAAGGTAATGCACCATCTTGTTGTGTTTCTTATTTTCTGTAGAAAGTCTGAGTTAAAAAAAGTTCTACATGGGTGTGCTGTTGGTGACTAACTGCACAATGGCACAAGGTAGCTACTGAAGTGTGGACAAGACAACACCAGACCACAGGACGATAATGCTGGCGGGGGGCATTGCCTAATAAGGGCAATGTCAAATGAAACAAGGAAGAGGAAAGTAAAGGAAGCACAAGATAAAAATAGTTGAAATCAGTGGGAAACTATGAATATGAGGTTTATTTAGTATTCGTGAAAAAGACTGAAGATGATGTCATAGTTCCAACATTTGTAAGTGTTCATCAAGTGGAACCAGACAAGCCAGGAAACAAGTCCTGTGATGAAATAGAGACAATATTGGTATATCTCTATTCCCTTACTCGCCCCTCAAACCTCACGTGAACTAGAAGTTACTCTGGTTCGGCATCTTACAAGCTGTCCCAAAGCCCTCATTTCTCCTTCAAGGAGTGAGTGTCATGGTTTCAGTTTAAGTGTGTCATTTCCTGTGTTATTGTTTTGAGTTTCTAGCTTATTTTTCCTGTGTTTACGGAACAGAAATCAGCTCCATGGTATAACCTCCTAACCCGCAAATTGAAGGAAACAACCCAAAAACTTGAAAGGAAATGGTGTTCCTCCAAACTGGAAGAGTCTCGTTTAGTCTGGCAAGATAGCCTTAAAACATATAGAAAGGCCCTTCGCAGCCTATTACTCAGTATTGATAGAGGAAAATAAGAACAACCATAGGTTTCTTTTCAGCACTGTAGCCAGGCTGACAGAGTCATAGCTCTGTTGAGCCATGTATTCCTATGAGCCTTAGTAGTGACCACTTTGAGCTTTTTTAATGATAAAATTCTACATTTTAGAGACAAAATTCATCACCTTCTGCCCTCATCTGGTATCAATTTATCTTTAAACACAGGAACCTTAGAAATGGCTATAAGACTGGATATATATCTAGACTGCTTTTCTCTGTCATGACCCAGCTCAGGAGGTCACCACAAGGAGGGAGACCACACCATGGCAAATGTTTAAATAATCTTTTATTAAATTAAATTTTCTATATACCCAAATGTCCACACCCATCTTGCACAGTTCGCAACACCACATCACGAAAGTTACTCGGCACCACCACCTGAAAAATCGCCTCACCCACAAAGTCACCATCACAGGGCACCCATTTACACACCAACAAGCCTCCCTGAACAAAGTAACCCTGGGCTACATCTCTGACCTTAACACCCAGCAATGCGTGATCCCACAAAGCAGACAGGTATCAATCAGCCCTTTGACTCTCCACCCAATCTTCCCTTGAAACAGACAAAGGGAGGTCAGGCAGTGAAACTTCATGGTCAGCAAGCACCCCATCTTCCTTACACTTCGACACAGGAGGAGCCATATTACTGTGCATGTGTCACCGCACAGGCTGGAAAAACTCCTGGAAACCCAAGACTGTTCTCATCCAGCTCCTTACATGCTAGCTTGGAAACAACCGGCCGTGTTTCAGAAGGTAGAGCAGTCGTCCACTGATCAGCGGATTCGTGGTTCGATCCCCGATCCCTGCGGTCAGCGTGTCGAAGTGTCCTTGGGCAAGATACTGAACCTCTCCTAATGAGCAGGTGGCACCTTAGATGGTAGTCTCTGCAACCAGTGTATGAATGTGTGTGAATGGGTGAATGTGACAAGTGTTGTAAAGTGCTTTGAGTAGTCAGTAGACTTGAAAGGGGTATATACAGTACCACACCTCATTCAATGGTTTTTCTTTATTTTTTATTATTTTCTACATTGTAGGTTGATATTGAAGACATCAAAACTATGAAGGAACACAAATGGAATTATGTAGTAAACAAAAAAAGTGTTAAACCAGAATATGTTTTATATTTTATATTCTTCAAAGTAGCCACCTTTTGCTTTGATGACAGCTTTGAACACTCTTGGCATTCTCTCAATCAGAGTCATGAGGTAGTCACCTGGAATGGTTTTCCAACAGTCTTGAAGGAGTTCCCAGAGGTGCTGAGCACTTGTTGGCTGTTTTGCCTTCATTCTGCGGTCCAACTCATCCCAAACCATCTCAATTGGGTTTAGGTCGGGTGATTGTGGAGGCCAGGTCATCTGAC
>JBBPCS010003339.1:0-11103 GCA_037974645.1 Hollardia meadi
GTGTGTGTGTGTGTGTGTGTGTGTGTGTGTGTGTGTGTGTGTGTGTGTGTGTGTGTGTGTGTGTGTGTGTGTAATGTTTTCTCACTGTAAAATTTCTGTTTGTCCCAGTTGTCAGAGGTGTTGGTTGAGATGGGGAGTAACCTGATGCAGGTGGACGACCAGATCCTCGCTCTTGCCCAGAGAGAGAAGAGAGCCTGCAGCTCCATCGTCTACTCTCTGGAGACGCTGGCCTGGCCTCAGCTACACAGTCATGCTCAGGACTTCTCCATGGTAGGAACAATCAGTCTCAAAGAAGATTCTGTCTTTTTTAAATCTCACGATAAGCTTTTTAAAGGAACAAGTAGAGCTTCTAGTTCAGTATGATAAAGAAAATAGGTGTAAATGTGCATAGTTTTAGTTATATTTTCACCATGATTTCACTGACAAACACAAAACGTTGTGTCCAGAAAATAATATTTAGGACATCTTATCTGGATGACAAATGACATTATATGCAAACAATCTTTGCCTTTTTTTTCCCCCCTAGGTGTCCAGGAACATTGTGATGGAGGCCCACTTAATTCGAACAGCCCACTTCACTGGAATAACTTGCACTGCGTATCAGCGTCGTGAGGTCTCGACGGTCAGCCTGGGAATGGAAATGTCAGAGTCCGCTCATGAGCAGCAACTTCGCTTTCGCTGCAGCACTGGCTCCCATAACACCTCCCTCAACAATTTCCCCCTAAAGGTGAGACGTGAGCACCCTGTCATGCGTCCGCTTGTGGCTTCCATCACTGCATGCCGTGCCATCAGTAACCTATTGTATCTGCATTCACAGTAATCAGGGCGTACTGGTAGATTTTAACATTAAATTCAAAATGTGCATGCGTCTTGTGTTTCTTTTTTTTCTCCAGAATTCTGTAGCCTTGGCCTCTGTGACTCTCCCAGCTACTCTGTTTCCTCCTGATGCTCCTGCAGACTGTAAGCTGCAATTTGTAGCTTTCAGAACCGGCAGCTTTTTCCCTCTGTCTGGGAACTCAAGCAACACTGGGGAACACTCCCGTCGACATAGCGTCAATACTCCTGTCATCTTTGTTGGCCTAGGTGAGGAACTGTCTCAGCCTATTTATTGAAACCACCTTTGTTTTCTCACATTTAAATGAACGATGCATCCTAAAATACTTTTAGAAGGACACTTAGCATTTAAGGGACTTTTTCTTTATTCATTGTTGCAGCTTTCTATTACATCAACAAGAAGGTCTTGGGGTCAAACAAAAAAAACAGTTTTGTATGGATTTTCAACACTGTCTCTCCCAACAGTAGCGTTGGTTCTATTTTTTGCAGATTTGTCACTGGTGCTGGACAACATAAAGTTTGAAACAATAATACATTGTAGCAAATTGATGGGATTGCCTTTATCTGAGCTCACTTTTTTTTTACCTTGACTATTTTTGCTATCATAAATATCACCCAATTTACACATACATACAAAGAGCACAGCGATTCCCAGTCTCTGAGGGATGTTGAGAGTCATCCTGGGAATTCTAGAAACTCAATATAAAAGACCATGAGATAGGCTGAGGGAACGCACCAATAATCCATGACCATTTTTTTCCAGTTCCGTGCATAATAAACGCTCCAATCGTCAGTAGGCTACAGTTTTGTATTGATAATTTCCTCCTTTCTGTGGCAGACGGCTGCAGCATGTGGAACCACTCGGAGCCCATCTGGGTTTCGCTGCGCCACTTGTCCCCTGGCACTGATGCTGTGGCAGCCCAGTGGAGTCTGAAGGCACTAGGGAAACAGGGAAGCTGGAGCCAGGAAGGCTGTCAGCTGGTCCACAGTGACAGCAGCACCTCCACGCTGCGCTGCTCTCTGCTCAGCAACTATGCCGTGCTGCAGGTAGGATAGCCCTCTGAGCATTTTATTCATCATGACATCCAGGATCACCAGGGTTGAATGACACTTCCATTTGTGTGTGATTTCTTTCTAGGAGGTGCCTGACTTCCCAAACTCTGCACCCATCTCTGTAAAGGTGCTCCACCCTGTGGTCTATGCCTGCACTGCACTGCTCCTCCTTTGCCTCTTCACCATCATCATCACACATATACTACACCACAGGTACTGTAGTGTATGTGCATAAACAGACTTCTCGCTGCTTTGTTATTTGCTTCATGCTTTCTCTATTTAAGTTTTATTTAAGTTTATTTTACTAAATGTATTGTACTTTATAGTTATTCTATTTATATTTTATATTTATTATTCTATTGTTTTTAGTAATTTTTTGCGCAATCTCTGCCACAATAGTTTCCTTTAGGATTAATAAACTTCTGCCTCAACTTATCTTTCAGTTCTATTCACATATCAAGAAAAAGCTGGCACACATTACTGAATATGTGCTTCCACGTCGCCATGACAACAGCCATCTACGCAGGAGGCATAAGCTTGACCAGCTATCCAGTTGTTTGTCAAGCAGTAAGTGCTGAATTTACACAGTCTCCTCATTTTGATTAGTGGCATGTAAAAGCTTGGTGTCTTATCTGACTGTAACGTGTGACAGGTGGGCATCGCCCTCCACTACTCCTCGCTGTCGACCCTGCTGTGGATCGGAGTCAGTGCCAGGGTCATCTACAAAGAGGCTGTGTGGAGAATGCCACGGCAGCCGGAGGGAGAGTCTCCTGCTCCACCTACTCAGCGACCTATGCTCAGGTCAGCGAGCGAGCCACAACTCACCTTCACCCACCTCCCGCACCATAAGATTGTTGTTTGCTGTCAATACGGTTTATGTTTGAGACAGATGCGGGAGTTCTAGTGCATGGCCACCCAGACTGTGCTCCATCAAAGTGGGTCATTGTGCCCAACAACCAAAGTCCCTCTGTTTGTAAGGAAACCTTGGAGGGACATAACAGGGTATTGCTGTGAGGCACAAAAAAAGCTATAAGCCAGTATGAACTCAGAGTGGGGGAGGGGAGGAATGTATGAAATCAACATAACAGAAGCAGAGGGGGTCTTCATAAATCAGAGCAGGGGGATTCAGGGGGTACACTGTCTTTCCAAATATTCCGTTCTATGTCTCCTCCTCCTGCCCCTGTGATCCTGAAGCTGCAATCACACTCTGACCTCACTGGCCCTCCCACCACCCCTTTGTTGCCCACTCAGCCACATGGGATCATGCTGCAATAAATCACAGACTTCTGGGGTCTGTACTGACCCCTGTGACACTCTGCCCACTAACAAGGAGTGAAGGATCAGACAGCTCTGTACAGATAATAGACAGTGAGCGGGAGCTAAAAACACAAAAAGGAAAATGACACCGACATTGTAGCAGCCAAAGGTCATTCAGATTCCTGTGGCACAAACAAGAACTAATCTTTGTTTCTAAAGCTGCAGCTGGGAACTTGTGGTTGATATGTTTTTTTCTGTTATTCAAGGTTCTATTTGATAGCTGGTGGAGTGCCTCTTATCATTTGTGGGATCACTGCAGCTGTCAATGTCAACAACTACGGAGACAACAGCCCTTAGTAAGTACTCTTCTTTTTATTCTTGAGCTATTTGGCCCGTGACTTTGTTTTATTTTGTTTGGTGCTGAAGTAGATAATTATGTTTGATAAGGTGAATGCACAGACATTTCTTTGTTTTGCACTGACCCTCCTGACTTATTTTCTGCCTCTTGCAGCTGCTGGCTGGTGTGGCGCCCCAGTCTGGGGTCTTTCTTTGTCCCTGCTGGTCTTGTGGTGTTGGTGACCTGGATCTATTTCCTGTGCACTGTGTTTCGCCTGAGGCACCATGAGGCCAAAGAATGCACCGGAACTACCCTGTCCTCTCCTGTGACTGAGAGCCAGCCTGCACTGGCAGGAAGTACCAGCCTCCTATCCACAGACTCAGTGGTGGGACCTATAAGCCCTGCTGTGTCGCCCGAGGACCAGTACTCACTGAAGACACAGTTCTTGGTGCTGATGGCAACCCACTGCCTGTTTGTGGTTCTGTGGTGTTGTGGGGCCATGGCAATGTGGCTGACCGGGCACACTAGCTTGTTGTTTAGCTGTCTCTATGGGATAGCTGCCATAGTTTTAGGGGTGTTTCTGGTGGTACATCACTGCTTCAGACGTCTGGATGTTCAAGCCTCATGGCTGGCATGTTGCCCAGGCTATCACCGTTCCCATCACATGTCTACTTACACGCACACCTGCACTACCGGGAGTGGAGTGCAGACCTCTGAGCAGGGATCACAACTTTTCATCAACTGCCATCCACCTGGGGACTCCCACAACTCGTCGTCAGCTCGGTCATCATCCACGCCAAGCGGAGTCAGCAGTGTGGGCCCCGGGCCTTGCAAGCTCACCAACCTGTTGCAGGTGACTCAAGACAATCCAAACAACACTTCACGTGCCCCTGCGGGCAACAACACTAGCACCAGTACTGACAACATCCCCAAGCCAACAAACAATATTCTGCCCACTGTTAACTCTGCAGCCCCAGTGCATCCCCAGAGAAGGAAAGTGAGTAGCAGAACTAAACAAGGAAGCAGCCAGTATCACCATCGGGGTGAGGGCAGAGGTCACTATCGTCTCAAAGCTCTAAGGACTGCTGGAGGCGGGGGCAGCCTCGGAGCTTTAGGACCCACTGGTTTAGAGCACATGAGTGCTTCACATGCCATTTACAAACAGGCCACGAGTGAGAACGGCAGCATCCACCACAGCCTTTCAGAGAACCAGGCCAGCCCGCTTACCAATGGAAAGCGTGTTGGAGAGTCAGTGGCAACCAGCCCCTCAGAGGGAAGTGATGGAGGCAGCAGCGGGAGCCGAAAACCCTTCCCCCTGCTGCCTTCTATGGCCAGCAGAGCCGCCATGCACGGTGCTCAGAGACGATGTGCCAGCAGAGACAATTTGAAGCTGGCAGCTGCTGCAGAGCGAGAAACTAAGCGCTGCTCCTACCCCGTGAACAGTGTCACCACCACTGTGCCAGGGGCTGCTGCCCCAAATGGCACCCTCAAAAACTCAGTGCTCGAGCTGGAGCAGGACATGAGTGGCACAGACCAATCCCAGAGCTCCGTTGGAATGAAGAGTGGTTTGTGGAAAAGTGAAACCACAGTGTAATCTATACTTATATGTGAACTTCTATGCATGACCTTAATGGACTCTTAAATGATTGGGTTATGTTTTAATGGTCTCTTGATTATAATAATTATATAATTTAAGATATAAAATCATTGAGGCATCCAGGACCCTAAACTGGTACTTTTGCCTCCATTGTAAGAGTCTGCTGTGAAATGGGGAAAAAAATAAATAATAAGGTTGGTTTTTTATTGCCATTTTCAAACATAAGATATTCACTTATTTTATTCATTTCACCAACATTGGACAAGATATCTTTGAAATTGGCATATGATGTTGATTTTGGATGTCTAATGAAAGCTTTACTGTTCTAGTTGTGATTTTTCTATGCATATCAACTATAGCATGAAATGGAATGCAAGATGGTCCATTTCCAAAGTACAGCTATATGCATTTAATCTGTGGACGACTTTTCACCCTTATGTTGCTTCAAGTAATTGTTTGTGTGTGCTTTGAATGTTCCGCTCGTGTGTGTGTGCGTGTGTGTGTGCGTGTGTGTGTGTGTGTGTGTGTGTACATACAGTAGGAGAGTGAGTGCATGAAGTTGTCTGTACAGAATCTCAGAGTGAATTAAAAAACATTTGAATTGACATTTGAATATATGATGAAAATGTTTCATTTTTATTTCTATGTACTCTCATCAGCACTGACAGATGCCCTCTTATCGAATAAATTCAGGAAGAATAAGGGTATAAAAAAAAGGGCTTTCTTTCACCCAGTCAATTTATTCAGTTTTCACTTCTTCTACTGCATAAATGACTGCCCCCTCCTGGATAGTAGAGGAACTTCTCAGTCAGTGTCATTGCAAATCAGGAAAATCTCACCGGTTTTGCAATGACAAACTTTTCCGACCCAGGCTGACTAGACACTAGAGCTTCTCACTATCATTTTAGACATGTTAGTATTTAACATTTCTCAAAGGAGTATCCAAAAAATATTTTTCAAGTATCAGGGGCCTGACCAAAAAACATTACTGCATGCAGATCGCACGCTTTTTGAATGAATTCAGTCACTTAATTGTCTTCAGATTTGACTGGATTTACAAAGGCCGAAACCAGACTTCTGTTTTTAGACAATTTGATACACTCGCAATTCAGGAAATTACATAAACAGGAAATTGTGTTTCTACTATGCACCTCATTGTCACTGCTTTTCTCATTGTTCTTCAGGAGGAAGTCTTCATGAAATCCAGAGAGTTACATACTGTATGTTGCTCCACTTAACTGTTAATAATTTTAATATGGTTAGTCTCACATGCATACTATTGTATATTCTGTGTGTCGAGCTTTTGGATCACTGAGCAGGATGCATTCAGGATGTGAAGCATGAAAATTATCGTCTATAATGTGATTGTGACTTATATTGATAACATCAAGGAAAACAAATGTTTACATGAAGATAGACTTGTCTTGCTCATGATTCAGTATGAATTTCAATGTCATGACGTTCAGGTAATACATCTGGTGTAGATACTGTTATCTCTGCACTTGTTTCATGGCCACGGCTGAGTTAAGATCTTATCTCGACTTAAACCACGTTTCATTTTAGGGCACTTTTTGAAGAATTTTTTTTTTCTAATATGTGACAGAATTTCAAACACTTTTTTTTTTAATAATTCAGATTTCAAATAATTTTTTTTTAAGTGAATGTTAAATTCTGCTAAATGTCCCAGCCCTCTTCACTTACGTTGCTGAACCATTCAGTATGTGTTGTGTACCTACTTTATTCTGCATAACACACAGGCCTCCAAATGAAAATGTGGTGATATGAAACATTTTGTTCTTACCTTAATGCCCCGGTAATGATCTACTGATAATGCATCTTGATGAATGCCTAGTGGACAGATCCAGTTCTAGATATTAAAAGCAGCAGTGAGAGATGAAACACTGAGTGATTTCATCCGCCCCTGTTCAGGATGACTCACATTTTATAACTTAATCAGTCATAACCTGAACATACTGTTCCTTGGCCTTCCTCAAACAAACAATATTTTCATTTTATCAGTTTCGTTGTGCCAAAACAATCCTCTTCATAAGAAAAGGGAGATTTTCATATCTATAGCCTAACTTATGTCCACTTTTCCTGCAGTGTCTATTTTTGAAATCTGTCTTTACTTCACTAGACCCAATATATTTTTCAAGAAACCCCAAACCAAGCCAAACTTTAGACCCAAAATATAGTGAGAAAAAAAGAATCTTTCTGGACTTGTAAGTATTCAATGTTAATTGTTATCCAATATAACTCCTCGACTTTTGCGAGGGTAAACTGATCCCTGATCAGTGTCTGACAATGCTACTTAACGGTCCACGACGTCTTAACGCCCTCTTCATCCACTGTCCAATCACTGACGGACTCCAAAAAAACTGACAGAACCACTAGCCAATCAGGCAGCACTATGTAGAGTATGGGTGGGAACTCATAACATCAGGGAAGTGAATTGTTTTACTACTTGGGGAAGGTAAATCAAGAGAACTGTTTTCATGAAATCCTCTTAAAGGAATTACGCAGATATGTCGTGAAAGGGTTACACAAGGAGTGCCAGCGTTAAGTTGGTTAAATGACGGTTAACTCAACTCAAGTGTAATTGGAGGCTTAGATATAATGTTACGAAGAGGAGTGGGAAGTATTACGACATCAAAGTGAGCTTCCTGAACTGAAGTCTAGCTAGGTCACCTAAAACCTCCAACCGCAGAGGACGCCGAAGGTGCAGTTCAGGAGAAGGTTAACCATAAGCCTGACGTTTTTAAGCTATTTTATAACACAACTCGGATTAACCTTTGGTAAAGCTTAACGGACTTCAGCGATGTCTCTGGCCGACCAGAGCCAGCAGTGGTTCCCTACGAGTGTCCAGGTAACGGTGCATCAGGCTCGGAGTCTCCGCGTCAAGGGCAAAAATGGCACCAACGACGCCTATGCCATCATCCAGGTGGCCAAAGACAAGTTTTCTACCTCTGTGGCCGAGAAAAGCGTCGCCCCGGTGTGGAAAGAAGAGGCTTCGTTTGACCTGCCACTCTTCCACCCGGGCAACGCTGAACGCTGCACACTGTATATCATAGTAATGCACCGTGCTCAAGTGGGGCTCGACAAGTTCTTGGGTCAAGCTGTGGTAAACTTACTGGATGTCCATGACAACAAATCTCGCAAAAAGACAGAGTAAGTGAACACTGTTGTGTGAGCCTAGCGAAAGCACACATAATATTTAATTCGTATCTGTGTAAGGTGTTATCCCTGGGATTTATGTTGTAGTTTCTAGAGTTTACATAAAGGTATCCACACTTTATTTTTCTTCTCTCAGTTCAGCTTCACTTCCAGTTTATTTAGAATGGAGCATCACCCCAGAAAGTCTCTGCTAACTCACCAGAAAGAAAATAGTTCATTCATATAATCAGTCCAATCCCATTCATGTTTCACAAAACTTCAGTCAAAAAAACTTTTCTTTAGTTTAAAATCACGGTTAAACTGCAATCTGCAAATAAATAGGTGGACAAATAAACCTCCTGGTTACCCTCCTCCCCACTGTCCCTGGGTTTTATTGACATTTTGATTTTCTTTTAAATTATTTGAGCCAAAACTTGCACCCTTTCTTAAAACTCATTTGTCCATATTTTATATGTTTAAGAAGCATCAGTAAAGTCGCTGTGGCTTTCTAAGACCCGATCATGATTTTTATTGTCATGGTTATCCGATAATGATTTTGATTTAAAAACATATAAAACATTTTTCCTATTTCTTTAACACAAGCAGTGGTCGCATTCGGTTGGTCTTTCTGTTACCAGACGGGTCATAAGGACCTGTTTAAATTTGGTACATTTGAGCTGTTTTCACAAAGTTAGATTTCATAAATCAATAATTGAGAATTAATATTTTGCACATATGCATAGTTGTGATCCTTGTGTTTGCTCCACATTACGTTTGTCACCAGGAATGTTTCAAGTTCAAAAATAAAAATAAAATATGCAATCTTTTCATGACACTTTTGTATTTCCACATGTGCATGTTAAACAGGTCACAAAATAAAATTTAAAAAAAAAATCATTTAATCTATTCACCTTAAAACATCAAAACATTGTGATGGACAGTCTCTCCCCTCCCCCACCTATCAGTAGCCTGAGAAGAAAAGCAGAAACTATGGAGATGGTGGGAAATCAGTCCTTGATTGTTCTTATCTCAGCACTTCCCTCCGTCTTCTCTCTCTCTCCAGATGACCAACTCGGTCACTGCCAGTTGTGTGATTCCTAAAAGGAAATCATTTTCTCACATTGCTGCTGTTAACCCTGCACATTCTTCAGAGCTATTTACCAGCATACAACAGGTCTGCTTACGCCCAGATATTTTACATGAGTCAGGATGACGGCTGTGGTTTTGACGTAGCATGGGTGTAACATGGGTGTAACAGGAATCAAAATAAAACATTGCATTATTAGTGTTTGAATTAGGATATACACTCCCTCTTATGTAAGAGACATTTTTAAAAAATAAAGATGGTTTCACGTCTGTGTTACCTATTTAGCACACTGGTGAGGTAAACTTTTCCAAATGTTGCTTTTAATTTTGAAATGACCTTTTGTAAAGACCGAGTGACGGGGCAGGTGTGAGGCCTCAGTAATCACTCAGTGCAGCGCTAGTATGACCTCATTCACTTTATTATTGTACAGTCGTATCTAACAGGTTATCTTGTGTTTGCTCAGTAAATGTTTACACTTCAATGGCAAAGTTCACTCCTTGCTTTGTCCTTTCCAAGTCTGAACTCCCTCACTCTCCTCGCCTGGGCTCCTCACTGTGGCTCCTTTAAGACCCAGCATGCAGGCTGGGTACTGGATGTTGCTGTTTGTGCCTTGAAGCATGTGGTGTTCGATTACTGCCCTGTGTTACTGATACAGGGTTTGACATTGAGGACTTTGTTGTTGTGCTGATAGGAAACTCTGCTGTTGCCTCTTGTACAATAGAGCATATTGGAGATGCTCTATTGTATGAAATGAGGTTATAGGGCCGTATATTTGAGTTTGTATGAGAATATGAGTCATTTGAAGTTGATGAATAATTAGGCAAATACTTAAAGGATTAGTTTTATATTGCATTCAGGTGGTTGTTTTGTGCGAAGGGATTGAAAGGTTTGATTTGAGTGCATTTTTTCCAAAATGTATCTATAATCTTCTTCCATCTAATCTAATCTACTCTTAATCTGAAGAATATTTCCTCGATTACTCTGATTTTTTTTTTGTCTGTGAAATGTCAGAAAATCCTGCAAAATTACAGTTCTTCGCAGTCAGAATTTACCTCAGAGCAAGGTGACAATTTCTTATCGCTTGTTTTGTCCAAAACCTGAAGATATTCAGTTTACAATCACATAATAACAAAATCAGTACATTCTCACAAAGTATAACCTAATGCAGTTATAATGTTTAGCACTGTTGCTTGAAAAGTGTCTTTATCTATCTATGATAAGAATAGTTGTTGAGTTACAATATTGCACTAGTTCCATTGTTGCGGAGCCTCCTTGAAAACATTCAACTGATGTCAGTGAGTGTGCAACTTGGAACCTATCTATATTTTACGGCATTGAAATCCCACTATTTTATTGACTGAATCAATTCTGTTGTCGACTCTGAGAATAAATACAGGCTGTCCTGTTAATCATTAGACATGAACTAAGAGAAGTGCCCTTGACAGTTAACAGGGGGAACCTGTCCAGCAGGACTGGCGACAGCATGCATTGGGCACGGCTCTTTAGTTCAGTGCTAACACAACACAATATGTACACCCTGTCTGTCTATTAGTAAAAACAAAAATTATTTGTTTCACTCAATTATGGTTCATTCTCTGCTCTGCTATCCACATAGACAAAGAGAACAACCAATAGTTTGTTGACTGGCTTGAAAAAGTGTGATCTCTCTTCCCTTGTGCTAAGACTTAGTTAATGATTGTTTGTCTTGGCTTGCTCAGTTTAATTTTAAGGAATGTTTAAATTAGGCTCAGTCTAACTTTCCTGACATCACGTACTGCACAGCAC
>JBBPCS010003340.1:0-12398 GCA_037974645.1 Hollardia meadi
GAGCAGCTGAGAGAACAGGTGAGTTTGCTTGTCTTGATGATGTGGGCGTGACTGACAGGTAGAGTGAATCATGACAGATATCGCACAAGAGCCCCATCATCTATAACCAAAACAAATGCATGCATCCTTCACTTAATAAAGTTGGAAAAAGAAAGAGAAACAAATAACAGAAGCTCAGATTACAACACACAGAGAGGCAGTGTGACATCACTCTCTGTTCAGCATGCCATTACTCCACTATATCTTTACGTAGCAAATAATGGTTTGCTGCTATAATAATGTTCAATATATTTAACTTTAAGGTCCATTTAGTCAGTAGAGCTGAAGCAACTAAGAGATAAATCAATTAGTGATTGACAGAATAATAATCTGCAATTGATTATTAGTAACAAAAGCTCTATATAGTCCCATATTCTTAAAAGTGAGGATTTGCCAGTTTTGTATGTTTTTATATTTTTGTAAATTTTATTTCCTTGTTGACGACTCTTTCTTTGGACAAAACATCTGAAGACATCACCTTGGGCTCTTAATAGATCAATAGATCAAGTGAAAACAATCATTAGTTGCAGCCCTACTAACAAGCTGTCAGCGCTGTCACCGAACGGAGCTCACTTGTACGTGTGACCATGAAATGTGATTGGAAGCTCAGAAACAAAGGAAGAAACAAATGTTCCCTGAACAGTAAGTGGACTCTGAGCTCCAAGAGCTTAGAGTCTCTTTGCCATACAATATTCTTGATTATATTTCTGTTCAAACTATGCAGTGCTTAATGCAGTGAAATCACAATACATTCAAAGCCATTCCTTAAGTGCAATGATTCCCAACCAGGATTCTGGGACCCAAACAAGGGGTCGCAAGTAAAATTTGAGCGGTCACAAGATTATTGAGATATTATTAAAGTTAAAATTATTAAAATGTATTTTTTTTCTTGACTATGCTGTAATCTTTGAGAATTGCTGGATAATTTTAGACATTTCATGGCCAAAAATTAAACTTTGGTTGACCTGGTTGGATCTAACGGTCATTTAGGAGATCAGAAATCAAATTGAACACCAAAAAGATTGGGAACATTTAAAAGGAACTTGGATTAAGACCACTACGTTGAGGACAAGCCTTTCTTTATGCCTCATGCTGTTCAGTTCATCTGAAGCTGCTCCGGTCTGTCTGTTGTCACTAGGACACCATGCTGTCAGGAGATGAGGTCAAGTCGGTCAATTCAAGAGTTTTCTTCTCTGATTTGTTCAAAGACAGGTCATCAGCTGGAGTACATAAGATGGAGATCCTCTAACAGAGAATAAAACAGATATTAATTCATAAAACACATAGCTTTTAGGAGACATGTTGACTCATTTATACATACAAACATTTTACCTGACGTAGGGTGCCAGGAGTGATGCTCACATTGTAAATCATATAGATAGGAACAAAGAGTGTCGAAGAGAGAGTGAACCACCACCCAAGGGCATAACCCCACCATGGATATGCAGTTGTGTTGTTGAACTTCAGAGGAGTGTATTTGACCAAAGAGAAAACCAACGTTGCCTGGAAATAGCAATGGATAAAGCAAGTAAAATCTTGGGAAGACAATTCACAAAATGTTATCAATGTACACCAAATCACCTCAAGCTACACATTTAGAGAAAGTGATAGCATTTAAATGTAACGATTAAAGCTAAGTACCAATAAGATACCATAAATCTGTCATTGTAATAATTGTAAACTGCATATGTGCTGTGCAAGGACAACATTTTAACAGGCAGAACAGTAACAAAGGGGGACAGTCAATTGGCAAACTGTGACTACAACTCACCATGCATATCAATGGAGTAACATATTTCAAACAATACTTAATCAAAGGAAAAGGCTTGTATCCAATCATGTCCTCTATATTTTCATAAAACCGGTCTGCACCTATAAGTAGATGGAAAATGCTGTGGTGAGAGAATCCAACTTCACAATGAAGAAATCATGAACATTCCGCTTGTTTATTAACTCACCGTAAACCCACCCAATACACAAAGATTGTAGCATGGCAAAGAGAAGTAGAGTCATCCCACTACAGGCATAGTAGTCAAACAACTGGAAGATGTACAGTCCACCCTGTGTGTGAGATGGGACCGCAGTTAGCAGTTGTGTTGTGATCTTTTAACATAAGAAAAAGAGGTTAATTGTAAAAATAAGTGACATGATATTTTAATTTGATCTTACTTCTGTAACCATCACAAGGCCAATGAAGAAACTACCAACACTGATGGCAAGAAGAAGAAGTTTACGTCGATGGCCAACGTGGAAGAAGGAAGGGTTCAAGTCAGAAATTGCAGTTGCGAGAGCTTCCAGACCTACAAACTGAAACACAGATCTCCCAGTTAAACAATGACTTTGCTCTGATATCAAACCAAGGGCCTAAGATCAAAACCCAACCTTTAAGACTGTTATGCAACGCATGCATCAAAAATGTAAGAAGAAAAATAAGCTTTTCATAATGTCATTTCATGATTATTCTCTCAGTTCTAAAGAAGAGTCAGCTAACCTGACTGTCGAGTCCCAGTAGGATGATCATAATGAAAAAGAATATCGACCAGAGCTGAGGAAAAGGCATCATGGCAACTGCTCGAGGGTAAGCGATGAACGCCAAGCCAGGACCTGCAGTGAGAGTGCGAGGGTCAAAAGAAAATCATGGACATCAAGTTATTTTCTTCTGCAGAGACAAAATATTTCTTTGGTTTTGGTTATTTGGTTTATGCATTCCTTGATCTATTCTTATATTTATAAAAGAAAATTTTCTATATTCTCACCTGAATCTGCCACTTTTGATATGTCTGTGTTCTGTTCATATGCCATGAATCCAAGTGCAGAGAAGATGGCAAAGCCAGCTACAAAACTGGTGCCACTATTCAGAAGACACAAGTACACACAGTCCCTAAAAACAAAAAGACAAAAATACATTTTATACTCAGTTAATTTGTGCTTGATTTATAAATGTTCACATTTTTCTTCTTGTAGTTGTGACTCAAATCCTAAACTGGCCTAGTTCAATTTTTTGGCATGGCTCTTGAACCACTACAGATCTTTTTGGAGAAAACTATATTTCAAAATGATGAAGCTGCCTTTGTATAAACTACTACTAATATTTTGCCTAAAATGGGCATTGAAATCGAGGCTCAGATGTTCTGGCAAATTTCAAAAGGTCTTGTGTAACTTCATTTGTAATGTATGACATTTATTAATGTTATATTTACTGTATCTCTTTTGTATCATTTTGTACTGTGTCTTTTGTGTATATCTACAGTACCCAAACTGAAAAATACACACAGTAATAGATATTATATCAAACTTACTTGTAACAATTATTGTTGTACTTATTGTAACTGCCAAGTGCAGTTAGGCACCCAATGCAAATAGCATAGGAATAAAATATTTGTGTGCCAGCATCCATCCATACCTGCAAGACAAAGGAATTTTTTTCCATCCACAATTGAATTACATATGAAAGGCTTTTACTATGTATTGCAACTCTGTAGTGGGTCTAATCAGGACCACCTTCCTAATATCCGCAAGTGTTACACTGCTGTTGACTTCAGTGACAACAGCAAAGCAATCACCTGCAATACAGTTGAGAAAATGTGAAAATCACCATCAAAAACCATGACTAAGTAACCTATCATTTTAATCTCCTGAACTCTGATTTCCCTGTAACTTTATACAAAAGTAGCTTTATATATTTACAATATGTCACATATACTAAATGCGGTTGCATCATGAATGGAGAGGCAGTAGGTTCGGCAGAGTTACAAATCTCTAGAATAGAATTAATGAAATCTGCTGTTACCTGTGGGTCAGTGAGGCGGGATGGATCTGGGTAGAGGTAAAACTTGATCCCATCTAGGGCCCCAGGCAACGTGAGTCCACGAACAAGCAACACCAACAACATCACATATGGAAATGTGGCAGTAAAGTAAACTACCTGTGGAAGAGCCATGGTGGGGATTTATTTGTGGCAAAATTGTCCCAGAATGGATGTTCACAATCACTCACAATCACACTCCTAAGAAGCTCCTGATATTCAACATTGCTTAAATCTGCAGTGCAGATCACATATAAATGAATGTTTCTTAGAATTCACACAACGCTGATTAAGTCTGTCCTTGTCACATAAATCTCTCTGCAGTATCCCTAAAAATCTGTCAGTGGCGACATCCCTGTGCTGGCACACCAGTGGCCATCAAATATTGGTTTGCCAGAATTGAATGGGGGGGAACAAGCGTAGCGACAGAGTAGGCTACAGCAAAGAGGAGTATGGCAGAGACTATGGCGCCATAAACACGTCAGCACTGTTTGTCTAATTACTCTCATGGGCAGAAAGACAAAATTTCTGCACTGTAGGTTTAAGTTCACCATTTTCCCCTTTTTAATTTCGTATGTTAGCACATTAATATTTGCTAATGAGCGCAAAACACAAAGCATAGCTGCGGCAGATGGGAATGTCAGTAATTTGCAGGTATTTGTAGAACTCGACAAAATGAACATTTGACCATATGATTGCACAAGATAAAAAATTAGAGGATCACCAAAGTGATTACAGTTTATCTTGAGGGGGACATTAAAGTGTATACATTATTTCATTGTATCCATTCTATAGTTGTTGAGATATTTAACTTAAACCACAAACGTGAACCTCACGGTGGCACTAAAAGTCAGAGGAAGTTACGTACTAGGATTTATCCCCTGTCCACCACCAATATCTGCCCAAATTTCATGGAAATTATGTCAGTATTTGTTGAGAAATTTCAGTCAGAAGAAGTAGTGCACTGGCTGTCAGTTCAACATTGCCAGTTTAACTATTACAGTATATTTGAGGTAGTTTAACAATTAGCTAAAATTCCATGTTATCATGCATTGCAACATTCTTGAACATTAAAAGAGAATGTCAGTTGCCAAAAATACAGTTATCTCATTCCTAACGCTTTCCGCTTTAACAGTTCAACTGCTTGAAACATTAACATAAAAAAAGTAATTGCACTACCTTCCCGGTGGACTTTACTCCTTTCCAAACGCAAAAGTAACAGATGATCCAGGACAACAGAAGACACAGGGCCAACTCCCATTGAATGCCGCCCAACTCATGGACACTTCCTGTGACATTCAAAACTCTTCTCCTGCAAATCACATTTTCAGTCATAATTCAGTCAAACTTTCAGAGCTTTTTGTCATATTTTTCAATTTTTGATTCATACTCACTCCCAAAATTCTCTCACAGGTGATGTGGCATTTTTGGCTAAAGTCCAGTTAAAATTATCCCCTCTTTCATCAAACTCTACACAGGTCTCTGTTGCAAAGGAACACAGGCATTGAAGGACAAATGCACACATGATCAAATTCCTACGTAATACTTTAAGATAAGTCATAAGACTTCATTGATCCCTCACTGGGAAAATTCACTTTACACTAACTCTTTAGCAACATTTTCACTTCAAATTAAATCGGTAATATTTTGTACTTATGGCATATAATTTTATTTCTGCATATAAATTATGCTAGCATTTTATTTTATATATAAAAATGGAAGACATATAGCCTAGTCTATTAATGACACTATACTACACTTGTTTTATCTAAGGGAGGAAAATTTCTGTGTTAACCTACAATCTCAATTTAAGATGTGTATGTATTTTACAAGTAGTTAGGAAGCCTGACGTGTATGGAATTAACAGAAGTGTGATGTGGTTGAAACCTCCAATGCATATACACTGAGAATGGTCTTTTCATTGAGGTAGGAAACATCTTGTGTCCACTAGTGAAGCTTTTCAAATAAAAACAAATTTGCATTTTGACAGATTTTTCATCGAGGCAACTGAATGTTCATTAAACTTTTTTTCAGGAAAAAACATATCAGACACAAGTTATTATTCATATTTTCAATCAGGTTTTAAAGCTCACCAGAGTACTGAGACAGCCCTTGTGAAGGTCCTCAATGATCTTATTTTAACTGCTGATAATTGTGACTGCTCAATAGGTTTACAGGGAACAGCTCTACAACTACTTCACTCTTACCTTAACAATAGAGGGTCCATCCTTGGGCCACTCTTATTTTCAACAGCCTCCCCTCAGTCAAATCATTCAAAATCATGGTGTCTCCACCACTGCTATGCAGATGATACTCAATTATATGTCACCCTTCCGTCCAACAACCCCAACAGTTTAGATAATCTCCTTGCCTGCCTCAAGGATGTCAAATGCTGGATGTCACAAACTTTTTAAAATTGAATGATGACAAAACTGAGATCATAGCTGATGGTTCTAATTAATCTATCGGATTGGTTCAAAGCCATCTTGGCTCCCTCTGTCTAGGCATAATATTTAATGCAGATCTCTGTTTTGATGCCCAAGTAAAGAATTTTGCCCAGTCATGCTTCCTTCAGCTCAAAACAATTTCTAAAATCAAATCTTTTTTCTATCTCTGTCCGATTTACACAAGGTTATACATGCTTTTTTTCCCCCGACTATTGTAATGCACTCTATACTGATATCAGTCAGAGCTCCCTTCACAGACTCCAGTTAGTGCAGAATGCTGCCGCCCAAAGTTTATCAGGCACAAGAAAGCATTCCGTATTGATATTAAAATTTTGTTAATAACCTTTAAAGTATTAAATAGCTTGAAATTATATTATGGATTTATTGACTCCCTATGTGCCTGGGCATTCTCTGAGATCAGTGGATGCAGCTCTACTAGTAGTTCCTAGATCCCAGGGCGTAACTAAAGGTTAAGTATGCATGTTACATTACTTGAAATGAACACCAAGCCAGGTTTGCTCTGCCTGGCTTGTCGTTCAAGACTTACAATGTTTCCAGCAACTGGACCTTGATACCAGACACCAGATCCAAAACCAGAATCTCAAACGAGCCCAAAATCTAAAATAACATTTTTTCCCTTAACTTTGTGCAAATGCAATGAAGCATTATTTCACTAAAGATTAATAATATTTATTTCCCTTCATGTATGTTTATTTAGTCAGATAACATACCAGTGTTCCAGCTGTTTCTGCAACTCGCCCAGGGAAGTTCAGAGTTGAAAGAAAAGAAGAGATACAGAAAAGCCCAGGCCAATATCACGATGTAGTAGATACTGGAGTATAAGACAACCACTTGACTGCCATAACCCATCCCTGAAACAAACAGACAGACAGACAGACAGATTATAGCTTTCAAATAAATTTGGAATAATAAAGGTAACATCTGTGTTCAGCGTGTTACTGTGATGCCTTGTTATTGAGTCATTTTTGTGCCAAATTATTAAAAACTAGTTAATTATACACACAACAGAAAATTAAAATGTGGTTAATTCATTTACATTTAAATATAAGCAAATAAACTAATAAAAAATGTGTTCATGAAACAATACAAGTAGCCTAATATAAAAAAAATATACAAGGATTTTGGAGCAGAGAAACAAAATGAATGAAAGAGTCAAAGTACATTACCTCACATTTAAATACAATATGAAATGAAAAAAGTAATAGTAATAAAATTAATTACACAATATTAAATAATACAAATACTATAAAATAATTTTGAAAGTTATGCCAAAGTAAAATATGACTTTATACACAAAATGAATCAGTATTCAATTTATTAGTTATGATATATTCATTTATTACAATATGTTAAAATATATAAGATTTTAATCATGTAATTTGAAGACCATCAGTGACACATATGATTTGAATGCTTTTGCAATATACAGACAGGCAAATAGGTGCAGGCTACTTTTTCTACTGTTGTTGATTTACTACAGATATGGTCGCTTGGCTGCTCGTGTTGATTAGAAAGCAATCATTGCAAATCATTTAGCCACATGTAATAGCTCACAGGAGGTAATATTTAACCAATAGGAGCAAAGTCAAACACGAAATACTTAAAATTAAATTATGGGTGAGGTCTGGGAGGGCGTGAATCTGCATGGCTACAAGCTCCTGATAGGCCTAAAGTAACACCATAGTACATACACATACATACACAGTAATAAAATTCATTTTGTTTACTTTCATAGCCTATACTTCTAAATATTTCTCTACTGTGATGTGGTTAATTATTATATCTGGGTTATCTGGAGATTCAAGTAATGTTTTGTCATTAAGCGATTAATTTACACATTCATAATAAGTTCTTTGTGTTTGTTTTTGTTGTCTGAAATTGTTAAAACTACAATGTCACGTCTGTATTGTAATACATTTTCGGTAATTATATCATGCAAGCTCTTTATGAATAAAGACCCAGTCAGGTGTTTTTTGACCATGTGATACACATGCTCACACGCTGCATGTGTTTTCTCAGCAGATGACAACTGATACTCTAGGCCTGTTTATTGCTGTCTACAAACCTTACTGATATACCCTTGAACAAAACCTTCATAACATCAGAAAACTTTTAAACTTAAATATAATAGAATAATGAAAGGCCAATCAATTATAGCAGAATTCAATTCTGTGAAAGTTGGTGGCAGGGCTACCATTTTGTTAATTATTAGATAACAGATTGTCCCTTAATTAATTTACTGTCACATGTTCTACTTAATAAATGTCTTTACAATGACATCCTTTATGTTTAAATACACATATTTATTTGATTTCATATGCATGTAATTCTAGATCTTTACCTTCAAAAAGGGGACAAATTTTCCTCCAGCATGTTATACTTCCCTGTTTGGTGTACTGGCCAAGGGACGTCTCCAGGAGAAACAGCGGGATGCCACAGGTAAACAGGAAGAGCACATAAGGAATTAAGAACACCCCTTGGAAAAAACAGAGACACAACAACAGTACAACATAAGTTGTTGTGAGGTTCAACATGATTAGTAATCCAGTAAGTAATCCAATAAGAATGACAGTGAGATCCTGCTTCTAATCTTCAATAATTGCCTTATTCACTAAAAAAAAATAAAATAATTGGCTCATTTTTACAAACATCACTTCAGCACTCAGGGCATGTTCGTGAGTTTGGAGTTTACTTTGAAAACTTGTTCAATGTGTTGTGTGTCTTTATTTGCTTGTGTTTTCTGTATTTGCAGTGTGTTTATTATTTATTTATGCAACGCATGCATTAGAACAGAGGTTTTCCCCATTTACTAGTTATTTCCCTGTTTATTTAAGTTGCACACAGTTGGGTGTGGCAAATCTTTGGTACATCAAATTAATATTTGTATATTTAAATATAGTTCTGAATCAAGTTTTTTGCTGATAATAAATAGACAAACAGTATTATGATAAAAGAAAGCTTGCGGTTACAGCTTTCTGGAGACAGTACTTTTCCAGTGTTGTTCCTAATTTCTTTGAATATTATGAACTCAACTCACCTCCTCCATTTTTGTAGCACAGGTAAGGGAACCTCCACACATTTCCAAGACCTATGATTTGTCCTGCAACAGCCAAGAGGAACTCAATTTTGCTAGACCACTGTCCTCTGGTCTGGGTGCTGGGTGCAGGATGGGCTTTGCCTACGTGTAGTCTGAACTTGCCTTCTGGACCAAAAGTAGTATCCATTGCACTGCAATGACAGAATGGTTATTAGAATGAATGGATGAAACTTGAAATGCCCCAAGGGGAATTTGCTTTGCAAAAAGCGTAAAAGAATATAAAGGAAACATCAAACCTATACATGATAGCACATAATATAACAAAAAAAAGCATCATTTTGGGAAATTAAAGGACATCAGATCAGAGCTTGTTAAGTAGCTGAATGCTGCGTGAGAAAAGGCCGTAATGCCTCTTTTATGGGGTGTTCAAATAGAAAGCGAATACATTTTTTTGCATCCTGGGTTTGCTATACCATCTCTCTGTACATAACTTCATATTTAAACTATAGAGGGTGCAGTGGATCTTCTATGATTTTGTGACCTAAGTTGACGGTCTGTCTAGAGTAATCCTGCACATTGGTTCCCCAGTTATTTTTTCATCCAGTTTATGACCCTCTCCAGTTTGTTCTTGTTACGTACAAACAATGCCCCACCCCAACACTAAATACAAAGGATACTCTAAATGCAAAACAATGCAAGCATAGTTCTGTCCACATTAAAAGTTCTATGTTGTCTTAAGGGGAGAAGTTTTTTGTTTTTTTTAAAGTACTTTTCAGATGAGAGTAGATTCAGCCAGAGGCAGATAGAGCAGTGTTCTATGCCCCAAAACTAAGAATTTCAATGGCAATGCAACGGCAGAATTACAATGTACACAATATGGTTAACAGTTTAACAGTCAGTTCAAGCTAACTGTGTATTATTTAGAATTAGTTGTGTTGTTTACGGATTTTATTTTACAGTAGCAAATTATGACTAAAGAGCACATTCTCAGTATTTTGCTTTTCAGTACCAAGTAAACAACATAATGACTAATTAAAGCAGGAATATTGACATGATTTAATTGCTGTATATTAATGTTCAAAATCCACACAATGCCAGCAGTCTTATTATTGGGTCAACAGAGGGTGAGTACCGCTTGGCATGAGGATAATTCCTTTATCAATGTTGCTTTTGTGCTGCTGCCCTGGATTTTATGTGGGAGGAAGCTGGAGGAAACCCACGCAGACAAACATGCAAACTCCACTCAGAGGGCCCAGCCTGCCAGCAGGTTCTTGTTGGGAGGCAACACTGCACCAACATGCTGCCCAATTATTTATAACAATAATTCATAACTAATATTTATGAATTATAGTTTGTAATTAAAGAAAGGCCGGGTTTCGTGTGCATTTTTCTGGGATTTTGCTTCTCGCTCGGATTGTTAGGCCTGTGTCGTCGTTTGTGGTGGAGAGGTGTTCTGGCTGGTGGTCTCAGACTTTCTGACCCTACTGTGTGTATTTTTATTATTTGACAGTGTTTTATCCCTGTATTTTATTATTGATGGTATTTTATTTATGTGTTTTACTCAAGATAGCGCTTCCTCAGTTCCTGTTTTTATTGCTTTTTGTGTATGTGGGGGTGGGGGGTATTGTTTTTATTGTGTGAAGCACTTTTAGTTACTTGTTGTATGAAAAGTGCTATACAAATAAAGTTTGTTTGATTGATTGATTGATTGATTGATTGATTTAGCCATGGTGCGCATAACCACACAGGTTGAAGAGAACACTGGCAATGCATGAGAGCTTTCCTCAGACACAAGACCAGATGAACAAGTCACCACTGGTGAGGGACAAGTGTTTGACCACACCCTACTACCAGCCAAGCCATTGCCCACAATAAAGTGTATACCTTCTATAGGCAAGACTGGCCGTACAGCCACCTCACCCTTAACTAGCTCACAGTCCAGAATCATCTTGTGTAGAGGAACAGAAAGAACATTCAACCCCATCCCATGACTGAGGACACTGTCACCAGTATTAGTCTCCCTTGACAGAGGCAAGACAGAGTCAAGAACAAAGGAATCAAAGGCACCTGTGTCCCTCAGGATTGTTACTGGGACTTTCAAATTACCTTCCACCAGAGACACAGACCCCCCGTGAATGAAAGGAGCATAAGTTTCCCAAACATCTGGGGGGTAAACACCTCAGAAACACAGCATTACTCAACAATGCAGCAAAGGCAGCAGACTTCACATTAACTTTCCCTCCCTTGGTTTTAGCCTTTAGAAAAGCACAATCTGCCTTCCAATGTCCTTTCTAATGGCAATAGTTACCAATATTGCTAGTGTCAACATTTCCACCTGCTTTAAAGTCAGTTTTCAACCATCGCCAACCGACCAGCTTTCCCTGAATGCTGCATGTCCCTTGGTATTGTATCAGAACCACCTCCTTTCCAACCAACATTGCGAGCCACAGACCGTTCTCTAAAATTTTTTGGGATCTGCAGTTCTCCTCCCTCCTTTCCTTTTGTTTCTTGTTCCCTTCCCCTGTGTATCTTGTCTGTCTCCCCCTGTCTGTGTGTGTGCGTGTAGGTGTTCTGCTGCAGGACATGGCTACAGGTCTGCTCTCACACCAGTGAGCAATCAACATGCAATCAAGACTCACCTGTTACCAGAGTCTATCAGCACCGGCTCTTCATCCAGTATTTGTCAAATCGTCCGTTCATCCTAGTGGTAACGACAAGTGACTCCTGCTTTTTTGTGATAGTATCTATGATTGAGTTTGTGCCTGTTTGCCTGCCTCCTGCCTGTTCTTCTGTCTCAGGTCTATTCCCACCGTCCGCTTCAGCTGCACCCTGAGTGAGTTGTTTGACCTGTCTTGGATTCACTCGTCTCTGTTGGATCTCCTGGATTCTTCTGTTGCACATTTTTGCACTTTCATTAAACGCTGTTTAACTGCTACTCTGTCTACGTGTCTGAGTTTAGGGGGTTATAACCCAGCAGCTCAAAACTTAAACCATGCATCCAAAAAGACAGAGCAGCAGCTCCTGTAGGAGAATCTGTTTTGGCTTCATT